>JASDQU010308073.1:131964-173004 GCA_032191745.1 Picea mariana | reverse complement strand
GCAAAAAATTTTAAATGCCTTCTAATATTCACAATCAATCATAAAGATGTCTTTTATTGTTTGCGTATGAGTGATGATCAATACAACACAATGCTTGTCTTTCTAATTATTTTTCTTGTATGAATGAAAACCAAACTAGCACAAGCAAAAGTCACACAAACAATACACCCTTTCATAGCAATCAAAACGAAAAGCGAAAGAAAAGAAACAATCAAAGAAAAAACAAATAAGAAAAAATTTAAAGAACAATGATCTTGACTGAAATCAAGATAAAGAGGTCTGTAGGCCTTTGATGACCTTCACCAGGGTTTTTACTTAGCTGATGAGGAGAGAAAAACAATGCATGGGTTCCAAACTTCACTCAACAGAAAAAACTCAATGAAAATAGTGAAGAAGGCTACAAGATCCAACTAATGAGATGTTTATTCTTCAAAAAGACAGATGTCAAGGCTGAAAGGGAAGAAACATTGACTCACAAGGTCACTCAGCAGAAGAGACACAGAGGCAAAACCCAGAGAAAGCAATTCTGAAGGGTTTTTTGGGCCAAAAAGGGCTGGCTCTCTATTGCCAAAGGCAAGGAGCATTATAGCGCTCTGTGCAAAGCTATGGGGGAGTGATGGTGCTCTGTTAACACTAGGACAGGGGCGCCAGGGTATAAAACTCCCAAAAATGTCAAAAAATAAAAAAATTGCAATTCAATTCTAACAATTATGCTAAGTGTGATAGGGTAAGGAGCCAATCAACTCATGAAACTAATCAAAAGAGGAGTGAACCAGGTCTAAAACAGTCAAGGGATAGAACTAGGTCAATGAGGAGAAATCAAAACAAGAAGTTTCAATTTGAGGCTATCTCCCCAGTGGAGTCACCAGTTTCTGTTGTAGGAAAATCTCCCTGCGGACAGGTAGATCGCCTCTAAGAGCTTGACCCTAACTCTAGATAGAAAATTATTAACATGGACACTAACTTCCTTTCAAATCTATCTAAACTAACACATGAGAAGGAAGGATGAAAGAAGTACCTTTTACCGACGTTTGTCCCTACACGCTCTGAGTTGTGCTCCAATCCTTTTCTCCTCACTGAGTTCTGTGGACAAAAAAAGATACGACCAATTCCTACTCTATTGACATTAGCTTGAAAACAGATCTATCAATTAATGATAGGTTCATGTGACATTAGACATAAACTAGAAAGGAACAGGCCAAGCGTGTCATATTAATGAGAATAATGATAGCATTACTTACAATCGTAGATGCGAATGTGATAGCTTCGTCAAGTCCTCTTCGTCTAACCCTTGCCTGAAAGATCCACAACCTGGATGACAACAACTTCACTGATCACTCTCCTTTGGCTGACTGTGAGTTTCCTCCAAGATCATAAGTTTCATATCTTCAGTTCTTCCCCCTTTTCACCATCATAAAGCCTGTTTATATAGGTTAAGAGGAGCTTAACCTCTTGAGTTATCTTTGGAACAAGTTGGGAACCTTCTCCTTAGATCAGGGATCTCTTGATGAAACCAAGAATTCGAACACAATTGCCTCGTAATCTTGAAAGATCCTCCCCTTACTCTCCTCAACGGGCCAACTACTGCCTCAGATTAGGCAGCGCTCCCTTAGAAGGGGCATCAGAGTGCTGTAGTGCTCCTTGATAAGCTTTAGGGGAGTGCTAGTGCCTTCAAGATGAGCAGCGCTCCTCCAGAGGGGTCTGGGAGCATTATAACGCTCCCTGAAGCCTTGTAGGGGAGTGCCAGTGCTTCTAGGGCTGAAATAGGGGAGCGCTCCTCCTCAAAACCTTTGTTTCAGGTCTCTCTTCAGGTGTCAAGAGTTATTTGACTTCAGTAAAACAGTTCTCCTCCTTCAAATCAAGCATATGAGATGTTATAAGTGTCTCCTTAGTGTCGTTTGACATGGCAGTATGTCTGAACATCATTTGCGACACTTGTGACCAACTTGCGACACTTGCAAAAGTTGTAAGGAAGATGCGACACTTACGACGATTGAGAGGAACATGCGACACTTATCCAGTTGAGTAATTTTGACGTGTAACAATATATATATATATATATATATATTAGCATGTTTCTTGTGTTATAGATAACATTTTCACAAATGTATTTACATGTGTATGTGTGTGCTTTTCGTTTTATATGCGAGAAACATGCCAATCTAAAAATTGATTAGTTAGAGTATCTTTTAGATGATTAAATATCCTAGGAACATGGATATATGTAATGTAATCATAAGATCATTCTAAGAGACGTACCCTAAGGAATCGTCGATGCAGAGTGGTATCATAAACATGGTAAACCCCATTTAACTGGGACACAACCATCTAAGCATCTAGGTAGACCCGGAGGCAATAAATTCCATGTGACAAAGTGTCACAAAGAAATTATATCAAAGCATTGTATTCGAAAACATTTTTTGTAGCGTCTCCTAGAAAAATACCTCTGGAAAATAGAAACTAGCCTCCAGGTGTGAGGAACAACCAAGCTGCAGAAGCAAGCCTTCGAGTGTCAGCTAGCACCATCTGCGAACCCAAAATAAAACTCTGATTCACTTAACATCTGCCATAGTGAAAAAAATGACTTAAATAACTACACATACACAAGAAAAAAAGACAAAAAATGTATAAGAGACTATACATATATACAAGAAGCCACCCAGGTGACCAACCTCAGAGTAGTACTTCTTAAGGTAGAGCCCATTTCTCAGCTCTACCAAAGAATTTGCCTCAAAATCAACCAGACGGTAAGCACCCTTCTCTAATACCTATTTCACAATGAACAGTCTGAACCACATGGGTTTGAACTTGCCTACCCCGAGGGAACTTTTTATTGATCATAGACCAGGACAAGATCACCTTAGGATAAAATACGAGCATGAACAGATCGATCATTCTGACACTTGACTCATTTCTTATGAGCCTCATTGGCTAAGGCTGCATCACGACGCTGCTCGATATATAAAAGGATTTCCTTAAGCGATGAAGTGTCCGACAATAATTCCACTACCAACTTTAAAGAAGGAATATGACATTCAATAGGTAAGACCTCTTCTAGCCCGTATATGAGTTTAAAAGGTGAAACACTGGTGGCAGTCTTCACAAATGTTTGATAGGCCCACAACATTGAATAAAACATAAAATTCCAATTCAACTTGGCATAATTGATCGTTCGCTAAAGAATAGTCTTGAGAGACTTACTCACAACTTCAAATTGATCCTTTTCTTGTGAGTAGTAGGGTGATGAATGATCCTATTTGAACACAAGCTTCGATGTTAATTGAATCATCATTTTGTTATGGAAGTGACTGCCATGGCTAGTGACAATCTCCTTTGGGATATCGAACCTTGATACTACCTGATTAAAGATGAAAAGAGTTGTGGCTTTTCCATCATTTCTAAACATTGGCATAGCTTAGACCCACTTAATGAAGTATTATGTTTCTACAATGATGTAGTGTTGCCCCTTGGATGAAGCCAGGTGACATGTATTAAAATCAATACTTCACTTGGTGAAAGGACCAACAACAATGACCGTAAACATAGGAGTAGGATGTGCCTGCATATTCCAACAGAAGATCTCACACAGGTGGCACTTCTTGACCACTTCTACTCAATCCTTGATTAAAGAGGGACAAAAGTAATCTTCACGTCAAATATTTTGGGATGTTTTCGACCTACACAAATGACCGCCACATGCTCCAGTGTGACATTCGTTCAAAACAAGATCTAATTCTTCGTGGGTAAGACATCGCATAAAAGTGAAATCTACGTCTCAACGATACAAAGTTTCATCGAGTATAATATAGTTTCACGCCTGATGTCGAATTTGTCGATGCTCATCACGGGAAGCAGAAGTGGGGCACTTCAAAGTCTGGAGATACAAAGGTATATATTCATACTATAGGTCCGAAGATGCAATTAGAAAATATTCTCTATTAATAGGCGATTCTTTAGGCTTGATATCACTAGACTCAGTTGCTAGTTCTGAAATGAGTTCGACAAAGACCAATGAATTTTTGGATTTCGTAGAAACAAAATCCAAGTCAAACTCCTGTAGGATGACTATCCATCTACTAATCCTTCCGCCAATGACCCATCATTTTAACACATATTGGAAATGGTTGACGACGACAATTAAAGTGGTCTTGCGAAGGAAAATGTAGTGATGGAACCGTTTGACAGCATGGACACCTTCCAAAGAAAGTTTCTCAATGTGATAGTAGTTGAGTTCCTATCCAATCAGGCCTCATAACGTTCTCTTAGAGCATATCATCTTCCTGAACCAAGACCATGCCGATGGTCGACTCCATAGCAACCAAATACAACAAGAAATATCTGTTATAATCAGGAGCCCAAAGTAGAGGGGAAGACATCAGGTCACATTTCAATGCTTCAAATGAGTGCTAAGCAAATTCATCCCGACAGAATGGGACACCTTTTTTCAAAATATGCACGAAACCTTTAGTTGTCTTGGCGTAATTAGTTATAAAATGTCGAAGAAAATTCGCTTTCCCCTGTAAGCTTTGAAGTAGGGATATCGTCCACAGGGGAGGCAATTAAACTATCGCCACAACCTTGAGAGGATCAACCATAATCCTTGTTGTGGATACAATGAAACCTAAAAGACAACCTAACGTCACGCAAAAACTGCACTTATTAGGATTCAAGCGAATCCAATATTAGCGACATCTCTCAAAGATAAGCCGTTGATGGGGGGATGATCCGATCTCTTGTGAGACGTGATGCTATATCATCAAGGTATGCCTCGACTATGTGCGTGAGGTCATGAAAAGTGAGTGACATGGCCCACTGAAAGGTCGCTCCAACATTTTTCAGGCCAAAAGGCATCTTTCAATAAACGAAGGCACCCCAAGGACAAATAAAATATGTTTTATGTTGTTCCTCGGGTTTGATTTGAATATGATTGTATCCCGAAAAAATGTCGATGGATGAAAAGACTTACAAGATTTCACTTTCATCGATAATCTGATCAATAAATGGGGTTGGGAAATTGCCTTTCAGGTAGGCCTTATTCAAATCATAGAAATCCATACAAACATGAATCATGCCCTATTTCTTATTGACCGTTACCAGGTTTAACACCCATTCCGTGAATTGTACAGGCTAGATAAAACAAGCTTTGATTAGTTTTTCTACTTCTACCTTGATTGTTGCCACTTTTCGAGGATTGACCAGATGAAGCTTTTGTCGGAACGGTTTGGCATCAGGATAAGTCATGATTTCATTTTCAACAATTTTTGGGTCGATGCCTGGAATATCCTCATAAGACTAGGAAAAATCGTTGCAGAACTCTTTGAACAACTCGATGTAAGCTTGAATATCTTCGGGGGAGAAATCCACTCCAACGAAAAGATTCTTCACGATGTCAGGGGTTTTGGAGATATCGATTGGGATCATTGTAGCAATGATTTCCATGTTACCATTGGTGTATACTCTGTGCATAGCCATAGGATTGATAGGATAAGGAATATCCCCATTCATGGTCAAAAAAGATTCTCCCACCTCTATTTTCCTAAGCTCACGAAGGAAATGAGATCTATGATGTAGATTTTCCCAAGGTCCGTTGGGACTAGTCATTGCCTCAATAATTGCCTCGTCATAGGGAAAGACCAATTCTAAAGGATATTGAGTGGCAAGAGAATCTTGAGCCTAGATAGGCTCGAGAATTTGATCTAACTTCTATGAGGGAGCCCAATCTGGGTTGGCCAAAGATTGCTGGACAATGTTATACACAACTTTAGCCATGGATAATGGCATGGCCATGCCACAATTCCCTATCCCTTCCATTAAGGCCGACGGGGAAGTTAAAATACACATGTCATTAAAGTAGCTCATTCGAAAAGATGACACTTGAAAAATTGCAGCCTTTGGTTCATCGAGAACAGTCGATATAAGCGTTACATCATTGGAAGGTGGCGGATAATGAAAGGTTCCCATCAACAATGGAAACAAAACATCGCCTAAGTTGATAGTGTCAAGATGCGGGTTATCGATCATCGGGACCATGGAAGCCCCTAATGAAGGGTCAGAACAAGAAAATTACAATTCGTCGATGGTCAGAATCTGACCCTCGTGCAGAAATCAAAAGACTCGAAAAACCATAGCGACCACTACATGCATTGTGTAAGTCCAACTTATTCCTAACAAAATATTTTAGTTTTAAGGCACATCGAACACTTCAACTTTGACACACATAGTTTTATCCCCTAACTACATAGGAAAGGAAGGAATTATTCTATGTGGTATAGACGATCGACCGTCAAAATTCATAAGCAACATAGGTGACGGGGAAAACTCAGGCTGGCCAATGGCCTTCCAACATGCCAAAGACATCATGCAAGTCGACGCACACTCATCGAACACTGTATAGAAAATGTTCTTCCTAAAAGGTTTCGTTGTATAAGACACTACTATCTTAAAGGAAACTTAGTGAGGGATACGAGGTTTTAAGTCAGTTGGATCGAAAATAATCGCTCCTAGGTTACTAGTCTCTACCGCTTTTAAAGAAAAAAACAAAGCTTTTCTCTGTGAGGGAAAAATCTAGAGGACCTCCATAGAAGACATCGCCCAATGGATCTATGTTAGATCCTCCACAATGGAGTATTTTTGAGTGACCCACACATTTGGATTGTGGAAATCCTTCTAAAACACACCTTTAGGAGTGAAATTTATTGTTTCTCCCACCGCCTTCTCAATTTGGAGTCGATGGGTTAGTGTCTTCCTTTCCTTTCTTGACAGATTTCGACATTCGATAGTCATGAGTCTTGGTCGACAAGTGAGCCTTGGCTTTCATCATGTAAATTTTCATGGCCAGAGTGTTAATGGTAGGCGTGGGGGACCCTGATTTCCCCTTCCCGTGCTTGTGGATGCAGAATCTTGAGCCGTATTTTTCCTTTGTGGAAAAGGGTTTGTCAACAAAGCAGGTTGTTGTTGCACTAATATCTTCTAGGCTTCTTCAATCAGAGAGCACAAGTGAGTCGGGAGGTATCCCGTGCAGATATTACACAGACAATTTGACTTCTTATTCTTTATTTTTCCTCCGCCAACATTATTGGTAGTGTTTTTATCCCAGTTACCCTTCTTATTTTGTTGTTTCTTATTTCTCTCAGTATGTTGGTTGGCCTTGGGATTTTTTGACTGCACACTATGTACATCCAACATTTGGGTAGGGGGGACAACCAAACTCAGAGTTTGGCTAGACACAATCTATTGTATCGAAAATTGTTGCAATTGATTTGACAACAAATATGTGGACTTGCTTTATGTTGAGCCCACAATTCCATCGGCGTGGGGCACAAAATTTTGTTTATCCTTATCAAGAATATACTATGGTGCATCTCGCAATATCTCATATAGCATGCCATATTGAGAGTAGACCAGTTCAAGTTGTTGGGCTCTCATAATAGCCTCCTCTTCTGAAAAAACCCTGGAAGTCATTACATCCTTGGATATACAGGGAACCAAAGACTTCAAGAACCACTCAATCATAAAAACAGGAGGGACCTTCACCTTAATCAATCTCTTTCATCGCCACCATTCTTAGATATGATCAGAGATATGGTTGGCCTTGGTTTACTCAAAGTTGGCCAACAGTTTGGTGCCAACATTGTATCTCGCGGGTAACTGGAAATGGTTCAAGAATACCAACTCCAAGTCATTAAAGTAAGAGTACCTCAATCCATCGAGCTCAATATACCAATTCACAACACCCCCTATAAGAGTTCATTGAAAAATGTGCAACTGAATAGAGTCGTCCTCCAGCGAGTTTGATGAACACCACAAATGTTTCAAAATTTTTAGGAAATCCTGGCAAATATCTAGGTGATACACCCTCTAGTGGTATCCATAACATGAGTGTGGGGACTCCTGGATGAAGTAGCAAAATTCACTTCCATTGTCTCTCATAGAACTAGCTGGCGCTCAGAAGATATCACCTCAGGAGGGACAATCTAAATAAAGATCGGCACCGACAAGTCAGTAATCAAAGGATTAAATGGCCTGAAACCTTTAGTCTCCAGGTCAGAAATAGCAGATTACTCCAAACTCAGAAATTCTTCTCACACAGTAGGTTTGGGCATCATTTCTTATGGCCCGGTCACTTCGAATGACCCTTCTTGATCAACTCTTCACCTCAATAGTGGCAGAGGTGGCTCCATAGTAACCAAGGACAGGCCATGAAGCCTTCGCGACTAGGGGAGATGTTGATATTCCACTTTGTGAAATGATCAAATGACATAGTAAGGCTTGAATAACATAGAACACAAAGCACACACTAAAATTTTTCCTAAGATAAATCAAGTAGTCCACTAACTAGTGGGAAGGATGGTTATGCCAATTGACACTAGAGAAACTAACCAGTGCAAGTGAAAATCGAACACGAAATCACACTTTGGGTATACTCTGTGAAGAATGATATGATGTCTACCTTAGGTACCACGGTATACCCCCGCAATAACCTATGTAAGTTTGTAAAATATGGGAAAATAAGTTTCCAACTCATTGTTAGTCACCAGGCTGGTATAGTTGACGGTCGTGCAGATCGTAATGAGTAGGATAACAAGTATGAATCCCTTCAAGGTTATTGAAAGAAATTGGCATGGAATACAGATAGGGATCTCAAAGGGATTCAAGGTCCACAAAGCTTCGTAGGAAAATGCGATCAGTATTGTTCCTGAGAAAGAACCTCAATATACAATCCCCACTATGTTTAGTCCAGCTTTGGAGGGGATATCTCCTCTTCCTTTCCTCACACGACCTCGTGTTTATTCCCTATGTTAGAGGGTTGTCTCAGCTAACTCTTACGAAACTAGACTTAAAACACTCCCTATATCAAAATCCAATGTTTGTTTTAAAGTGGACTTGAAGAGTTTCCTCTTCACACCTAATTCAAGGCCCTAAAACCCTAAACTAGTCGATGATCCCAACAAATAGAAAGTCTAATTTATTTTATATTAAGCGTTAATTTTAATGCTTGATTTATGCAAAGGGTGCGGTAGTGAAACTGATGGTGTTATGAAGAGAAGAATAAGGAAGATAACTTTAAAACATTTGAAAGAAAAAAATACTTCAAAATTAAAGCAAAGCTTGTAAAAAATTCTCTGTATATTTAACTTTTCTAATTGATATTTCAAGATCTTGTAAATGAAGAAATCCTAAAAATCGCTTTCATTTGAATAAAAAAAACTACTTGTATTTCACAAAATCTAAAAGAAATATGAAATCAAGAATCTTTTTCTTCTACAAACAACCTTGACTACTTTACCAAACTAAATCCAAGAATTTTTATTTTTTTTTCGAACTGCTTTAACAAGAAAAAATTGAAGTAAAAACTTTTTTTTTTTTTTCAAAGAAAGAAACGGGAATACAGAGAAAACTGAAAACAAGATTGACAAAGACCCTAAGCTCATTGTGGATCACGGGGATTTAACCAAGAAACCAAAAGGCGGATCTAAAAACTTGACAGCTCACTCTAAACCTTTTAGGAAAAACAAAAGAAGACTAATGAACAAGTAAATCGAAACTTCAATGCAAGCTATGGCCCTCCTACTGGTTCAAGAAAGTCTTGAGAAGTCTGAACTTTTATCAGGAAAGAGACAAAATCTCTCTTTATTAAAAAATACTTTCAAGAAATAGAGAGACAACTTGTTTCCTCAGTACCCTGCATATGTACTCAGGTTGTCTACTGTGAAGAGAACATATGTACCTGGGCTAACCCAAAACAGGGCGTGTACACCTCCGATAATTTTCGAAAATAAAAAGACAAGGAATACTTACAAGGCAAGGAAAGATGGTATGCACCTTGCAAGTGACCAAAAACCCTTAAAAGGCTCAGTAAACTTGACTGAAACTAAAATAGGAAAATATGAAGCCAATCAAAAACCGTAAAGCCTCCTTAAAAACCCTAGAGAGACTCCCCAGTGGAGTCGCCAATTCTGCTAGCGTGAAAACCCCCTATAACTATACTAGGGTTTAGGATATATATAGAGCAAATGACCTCCTAAAAGTCAATCTAGTTTCTACACTACCCCAAACATACTAAAATAAATAAACAAAAAGCATTAGATGAGAATATCGGTAACTGTACCTTTTATCCAACATCTGGGGATGATCTCCTCAAGCTCTATAGCTCCAAATACTACAAGTCTCCTCCCAAACCTGACCTGCATCCAAGACTAGGAAAACAAGGCTACACGCATTTTATTTCTATTCATAAATTAGGGTTAGATACCAAATGTTATGTATAAATCAAAGAAAAGACATAAAACATCATCTAAGCATAGAGGGGCTTCCACAGTGCAACATACTAGATATCATTTTTGGTATTAACTGCGTACAGTAAGTCATTAATATATGACCCATATCCATGAGTATTAGTCGCAACTAACTAATAATTCTCATAATTTGAATAATCCGCTTAGAACTCATTGAATCAGGTGATTCTCACAGGGGTGAAGAAATGGGATTGAAACTAGTGAAATGAAACACATAGCATCAATCATCACTTCCAGGGCTTGCACCTGGTAACCATGACTTCCTAGGTGGTCACACATCCCAAGACACCTTTGGCTCAAGCACGCTTAACTGTGGATTTTCCCCCCCAATCAAGTCCACTTAGCTTCCTACCCCATTTGCAAAACCTTAGCAAGTATTGTGCCTTATGAAATATCCATTTAGAGCTCCCTTCACTCTTATTATTTAAGCATATATGGGCTTCCACAGTGAAAAATATTAGATATCATTTTTGGGATTAACTGTGTAGTGTAATTCATTGATCTATGACCCATATCCATGAGTATTAGTCTCAACTGACCAATAATACTCAAGATTTGAATAGTCCACTTAGACTCATTGCATCGGGTGATGCTTACAAGGGTGAAGAAATGGGATTGAAACCAGTGAAATGAATCGCATAGCATCAATCATCACTTACGGGGCTTGCACTCAGTAACCAAGACTTCCCAGGTGGTCACCCATCACAGGACGCATGCGGCTCAAGAACGCTTAACTATGGAGTTTTCCCCACAGCCAAGCCCACTTAGCTTAATACCCCATTTGAAAAACCTTAGCAAGTATTGTGCCTTATGAACTATCCATTTAAAGCTCCCTTCATTCTTATTATTTAAGCATAGAGGGTCTTCCATAGTGAAATATATTAGATCTCATTTCTGGGATTAACTGTGTAGTGTAATTCATTAATCTATGACCCATATCCATGACTATTAGTCACAACTGACCAATAATTCTCATGATTTGAATAGTCCACTTAGCACTCATTGCATCGGGTGGTGCTAACAGGGATGAAGAAATTGGATTGAAACCAACGAAATAAATCAGATAGCATCAATCATCACTTCCGGGGCTTGCACCCAGTAACCAGGAATTCCCAGGTGGTCACCCATCCCAAGACACCTCTGGCTCAAGAGCGCTTAACTATGGATATTTCCCCATAATGAAGCTCACTTAATTTGCTACCCCATTTGCAAAAACTTAGCAAGTATTGTGCCTTATGAACTATCCATTTAGATCTCCCTTCACTCTTATTATTTAAGCATAAAGGATCTTCAACAGTGCAACATATTAGATATCATTTTTGGGATTAACTGTGCAGTGTAAGTCATTAATGTATGACCCATATCCATGAATATTAGTCGAAACTAACCATTAATTCTCATGATTTGAATAGTCCACTTAGCACTCATTTCATCGGGTGATGCTCATAGAGGTGAAGAAATGGGATTGAAACCAATGAAATGAATCACATATCATCAATCATCACTTCTGGGGCTTGCACTCGGTAACCAGGACTTCCCAGGTGGTCACCCATCCCAATACGTGTCTGGCTCAAGTGCACTTAACTGTGGAGTTTTCCTCACAATCAATCCCACTTAGCTTGCTGCCCCATTTTCAAAAATTTAGTGAGTTTTGTGCCTATGAACTATCCATTTAGAGCTCCCTTCACTCTTATTATTTAAGCATAGAGGGGCTTCTGGAGTGCAACATATTAGATATCATTTTCGGGATTAACTACGTAGTGTAGGTCATTAATATATGAACCATATCCTTGAGTATTAGTCGCAATTGACCAATAATTCTTATGATTTAAATAGTCTACTTAGCAGTCATTGCATCAGGTGATGCTCACAGGGGTAAATAAATAGGATTGAAACGGCGAAATGAATGACATATCATCAATAATCACTTTTGAGGCTTGTACCCAGTAACTAGGACTTCCCAGGTGGTCACCCATCCCAAGATGCCTCTAGCTCAAGTACACTTAACTGTGGAGTTTTTCCCACAATCAAGCCCACTTAGATTGCTACCCCATTTGAAAAACCTTAGAAGGTATTATGCGTTATGAACTATCCATTTAGAGCTCTCTTCACTCTTATTATTTAAGCATAGAGGGGCTTCCGCAATGCAACATATTAGATATCATTTTCAAGATTAACTGCATAGTGTAAGTCATTAATCTATGATCCATATCCATGAGTATTTGTCACAACTGACCAATAATTCTCGTGATTTGAATAGTCCACTTAGAACTCATTGCATCGTGTGATGCTCACAGGGGTGAAGAACTAGGATTGAAACCAATGAAATGAATCGCATAGAATTAATCATCACTTCCTGGGCTTGCACCCGGTAGTCGGGACTTCCCAGGTGGTCACCCATCCCAAGATGCCTCTCGCTCAAGCGCACTTAACTGTGAAGTTTTCCCCACAAGCAAGCCCCCTTAGATTGCTACCCCATTTGAAAAACCTTATAAATTATTGTTCCTTATAAACTATGCATTTAGATCTCCCTTCACTTTTATTATTTAAGCATAGGGGGGCTTCCATAGTGCAACATATTAGATATCATTTTTGGGATTAACTGTGTAGTGTAATTCATTAATGTATGACCATATCCATGAGTATTAGTCACAAATGACCAATAATTCTCATGATTTGAATAGTCCACTTAGCACTCATTGCATCGGGTCATGCTCACAGGGGTGAAGAAATGGGATTGAAACCAACGAAATGAATAACATAGCATCAATCATCACTTCCGGGGCTTGTACCCATTAACCAGGACTTCCCAGGTGGTCACCCATCCCAAGACACCTCTATCTCAAGCATGCTTAACTGTGGAGTTTGCCCCACAATCAAGCTCACTTAGCTTGCTACACCATTTGCAAAACCTTAACAAGTATTGTGACTTATGAACTATCCATTTAGATCTCCCTTCACTCTTATTATTTAAGCATAGAGGGGCTTCTGTAGTGAAACATATTAGATATCATTTTTGGGATTAACTACGCAGTGTAAGTCATTAATAAATGACCCATATCCATGAGTATTAGTCACAACTAACCAATAATTTTCATGATTTGAATAGTCCACTTAGCACTCATTGCATCGGGTGATGCTCATAGGGGTGAATAAATGGGATTGAAACCAACAAAATGAATTGCATAGCATCAATGATCACTTCCAAGGCTTGCACCCAGTAACTAGGACTTCGCAAGTGGTCACCCATCCCAAGGCACCTCTGGTTCAAGCACGCTTAATTGTGGAATTTTCCCCACAATCAAGCCTACTTAGCTTGCTACCCCATTTACAAAACGTTATCATTACCTGATGCAATGAGTGCTAAGTGGACTATTCAAATCATGAGAATTAACGGTTAGTTGCGACTAATACTCATGGATTTGGGTCATAGATTAATGACTTATGCTACATAGTTAATCCTGAAAATGATATCTAATATGTTGCACTATGGAATCCACTCTATGCATAAATAATAAGAGTAAAGGGAGCTCTAAATGGATAGTTCATAAGGAACAATACTTTCTAAGGTTTTGCAAATGGGGTAGAAATCAAAGTGGGCTTGACTGTGGGGAAAAATCCATAGTTAAGTACGCTTGAGCCAGAGGTATCTTGGGATAGGTGACCACCTGGGAAGTCTTGGTTACTGGGTGCAAGTCCCAAAAGTGATGATTGATTCTATGTGATTCATTTTTCTTGTTTCAATCCCATTTCTTCACCCCTGTGAGCATCACCCGATGCAATGAGTGTTAAGTGGACTATTCAAATCATGAGAATTATTGGTTATTTGTGACTAATACTCATGGATATGGGTCATAGATTAATGACTTGCACTACACAGTTAATCTCGAAAATTATATCTAATATGTTTCACCGCAAAATATCCTCTATGCTTAAATAATAAGAGTGAAGGGAGATCTGAATGGATAGTTCATAAGGCACAATACTTGCTAAGGTTTTGAAAATGGGCTAGCAAGCTAAGTGGGCTCGATTTTGGGGAAAACTCCATAGTTAAGTGTGCTTGAGCTAGAGGCGTATTGGGATGGGTGACCACCTGGGAAGTCCTGGTTACCAAGTGCAAGCCCCTGAAGTGATGATTGATGCTATGTGATTCATTTCGTTGGTTTCAATCCCATTTCTTCACACCTGTGAGCATCAATCGATGCAATGAGTGCTAAGTGGACTATTCAAATCATGAGAATTATTGGTTAGTTGCGACTAATACTCATGGATATGGGTCATAGATTAATGACTTACACTACATAGTTAATCCTGAAAATTATATCTAATAAAACATCATCATTTGGGACAGGGAAAAGAGATTACTTTATTCATTAAATAAAGACTGAAACTTACAATCCTTGCGAGACATCGTTTCACGAAATTGGTATGGGATCCTCTTTAGAATTCTACAAGTGCACCTTCAATAAGCCTCTTCTCACAATCTACTAATTTCCTCAATGAAAGGGAATGGATTGAATGGAAGAAAAGGGGTTGAAGAGGGAATGTTGAGGTAGAAAGTCACAAAAGGTTACAAATGCTTGGGAAAGGAATGGAAGTGAAATTGGGCAGATTTTCATGGTTCTAATTCTTGGTTGTGAAATGAGACCCTAAAACCTCCTTTTATATAAGGTGAATTGGTTGGGAAATTTCCAATAGCCCGTAAATTCCACATAATTCCTTACAACTTTTTATTTTTTGCAACTTTTGGAGGTATACGCAGGTTGTTTAGTGTGCAACAAGCATATGCAGGGATGATTTTAAGGATGGAAATTTATTTTAAAATGTAGAAGCATTGGAGAATCTTACTAATCCTTCAGATTCCAACTTTAAAATGTTTGGCATTATTTTTGTAAAAATATTCAAATTTGTAAGGATTTTATATAGTTTGTATAACATTTTGGTGATTTTTAAGGTAAAATAATTGTATCCTATAGAATTTGGGCAAATCCTTTTTAGAATATCGAATCTTTTTGGGGGAAAAAACATGGAAAATTAGCCCATGAGCAAAATTTAGCCCCTAAAATCATCCTTGAGCATATGCACATTGGTTTTCTAGCATGCATCAAACATATGTACACAAGAAGTAGTGGTGCATGGAGTGTACATGCTCTAAAAATTTATTTTTTAAGTAGAGCTCCTCAACAATGATTTGGAAAATTATGCAAGTAAGAAGGCCAATGCCATGTATGCATGAATAGGGAATTTTAGGGATATAAAAGCCTATATTTTAAAATAGAGATAAGAAAAAAACCCAGGTAGTGATGGACACAAAGAAATACTCCTAGAATATATTGAGGAAACCATAGAAGCTGCAACAAAAATTTACTTCATATTATGGAATTCATTAGATGACCTCCTAGAGAAGTTTGGAATGCCAGTGATGGATGAACTAGATCAAGCAGTCCCTAGCAAGCTCAGGGTAACAGACGTATAATAGGGAAGAGATGAGAGAAAACAAGTTATTAAACAATTGAAATATATCAATAAGGATATTTTGAACAACCACCTTATAAAACTAGTAAAGTTGGCCACCATTGTTGATTCTTATACTAAAAAGGTGTGTAAAAATTTGGAACATGGAGTGGCTAAGACTATATATATTTGAGAAGTGAAAATCAAAAGCATGCAGATGAACACATTATAATAAATTTCCATGTATCATGACATATGGGATTCATACAGAGAAACTTTGGCTACTAGAGAGTCATCTTAAACGTTTTTGTAACTAATTTTATATTCATTAACAAATATATAAAGGGAATCTGAATTATATAATAAGAGAAAATAAGTGAGTTGAAACAATGTAACTATTTCAATGAATAATTACAAAATTTGAAACGTATTTATTATTTTATAAAAGGAAGAGTGGTCCAGATTGGATCATTATATTGTTTATCATATATCTTGATCCTTTTTGAGTGGAAAAAATTGGAGGAATTAGCTTGCACAATCATTTTAGTGGTCGGTCCCAGTTTAGAAAATTGGGGTTTGGAACATTCTAGGGGAATTTTGAGGCATCAAGTGACATTTTAGGATTAAAATTTTCCCATCAACTGTGACACTATTCTACACATCAATACATTTCTAACGATGCAAAAACATTGTCAATCGGAGCTTGTATGCAAAAATTATGCCTCCCGCAAGTTGACCTACCATGTTGACCACCATGGTCCAAGAGGCTGCCACATCATCCATCATTACTCATGAATATGGCGATAGATGTATATGTAATTTCAATAAGACTCGAGAAGGTCCAAAACCCTATCGCAATTTAGGGTTGAGGAAGTAAAAAAAAAACAAGATGGCTATCAGGATATGTTAAATATTGAGCCACTAAGAGGAGAAGGGTTCCCATTCTATACTATTCTATTTTGTTTCATAGCTAAGTAGAGGAAATGGGAGTGGGAAATTAGAGAGAATAATATACGGGGTTATTTTTATTCAATATCCTAACAGGACATAGGTCTCATGTAACTCCATAAAGAGTGTCTTATCCTTTGTACTTGCATTAATTCCATACCAGAAAAGAGAGTAGAGTAGCCTCACCTTATAGATAGGTTTTCTCCTATAAGGGTTTCCTAGAGAAAATCTTTGTGTTGTTTTGTGGATGGTGTGTGATTGTAATTTAATGTTATCTATTTTCCACATTTGATCTATTTCATACATAAGCAAAAAATTAGTAACTATATCTTCTGGAATTTAAAGAAATTTAACCTTCATAGTGTATATTTTAGTTTTATTTATCGCATCTACTGTGATTAATTGTTCTAGTGGAGTATGCACGAAAATTTACAGATCACATTGGTATCATAATTGATTTTTATTTTTGGTATTTGTGGGAATTTGCAGGACCCATGAATTGACATAAAGAGAATTCACATAAACCCTAACCATGGAAAACAAGTCTATTCATAACAACCCTGAAGATCCAGCATAAGAGAGATTTGAGAGGTTGGGAGTGTAATATTTTGAGATCAGTCACAATATGAACCAAGTCATGGAGTCTCTAGTAAGAAAGATCAAACTGTTTGAAGATGATTGAGGCTCTAACTTAAAGAACAAATCTGAGGGGAAATCAGAATATCAGGAAGACTTAGGAAAGGAGTCGCATAATTAATATGAGAAAGACTAGCCAAGTTCGATTTTTTGTGAACCGTTCATAGTAATTATTAAATATGGAAGAGAAAGTGGACATAAATCCATACCAAGGTGATATAGATGCGTTAAAACTAAATCATTGGTTGCAACAACTAGAAATTTATTTTAGCATTCACCCTATAGATGAAGGGAAGAATATTTCATTAGATAGATTGAAGATAGAGGGCCATTCTTTAAATTAGAACACCACATAGAAAAACTTAGGATAGAGGGTGATACATCAATAACTAGGTGGGAGGACTTAAAAACCCTCATCAAGTCCCAATTCTACCATGTCGGGTATGCAGAGGAGCAAAGGATTAAATGGTAATACTTTATGTAGAGGAAAGGGATGAGTTCAGATGGATGGTCATCATGTTGGGTATCTCTCCCAAGAGACCACATGTACTCATCAAGTATCTGGGGGGTTTACACAGTCATTTACAAAGTCAAGCGATGCTCTCAAATCCAAGGACAATGGATGATGCATGTGTACAGGAACAATACCTATAAAACATAAGCCAAAAGAAGGGGCAACCAAGTGGTTCGAAGCAGAAAGAGCACCGGGAAGATTCCAAGGAGGGGAAGAATAAGTAGAAAACGGGAAAATATAAGAATACAACATCCACTACACATTAGTGCAAATATCCCAACAACCATTGCAAACATTGAGACATTAATGGCCACATTGAGGAAAAATGTTGGAAACTGCAACTACAGTTGAACTTGAAGAATCGCAAGAAGGATAGATAAAAAAGAAAAATAATGTTTTATCCATAGATTCAAGCAATCAGGTTGAAAGTATCTCGGGTGTGGATGAAAATATTGTCTACGTATTTCTGCAGAAGGAGGTGAACTTGAGTATCCTTCATTACCAGGAAGAGAAGGATATGACCAAGATCTTTCACATCAAGATTTAGGCGACGAAGACCAAGATAGATGCTATGTTTGACTCTGGTTCATAGGCTAATGTCATAGTAGTGGATCTCGTCAATAAGATTGGATTGGAGGTTCATAGTTATCCTAGCCCATATCCATTAGATTTGGTAAACAAGGAAGAAGAGATAAAGGTAACAAAACAATGTAAGATTAAATTTGTTGTAAGTGTTAATTTTATTGAAGAAGTGGAATTGAATGTAGTACCCATTGATATATGTGGAGTATTATTAGGAATCCATTACATATATATGAGGAATGCAACATTAATTTAGAGAGGCAACGCATACCGACTAATCAAGAATATGAATTCCTACATCATCAACTCGCATAAAGGAAAGTCAAAGATCTCATTGGTAAGTTCCAACCAAGCCAAAAAAAGTTGTCATCTTAACAAGAACTCTACAAACTTCTCATTCTTTTAGGGATCACATTTTTTACCTCATTTTGAAAAGTTGTGCTACCAGTAGCACCCCCCCCCCTCCTCCTGGTAGTTTTTTTTTGATATTTTAAATCTTCTTATCCATAATGTATCGACAATTTTTTTAATGCTGACTTTTTCAACTATTTTCAAAATTTTCTAAACCTCTTACTTTTTTTTTACAATGGTTTTTTAAATCATTTTCCATGTTTTTTTCAATGTTAAAAATGTTGTATACAATTTAATTTTTTGAATCTAATATTTGTTATATAAATATGTCTCCTTAATTAATGTATGGTGCCATGCTTTTTAAATATAGTGTAAAATAATTTTTTTAACACATTGTTTTAGGTTTACTTCAATACATAGGAAATAATCATAGCTAAATAACACTATTTTTAAATATTTAGAAAAAAAAATATACATTTTAAATCCATATATAATAAAAAAATGTATACATTTTTGAAGCTATGTGCTTAAAATAACATGTCAAATAAAGCATTTTTATGGACATAATACAAAAAAGTGATTTTTTTTTTAAATTAACATTTTTCTATAATTTTATACATTTGAAGTAAAAAAATGACAATTTGTATTGTCATTTTCCCTAGTATATTGATTCAAATAGAAATAAAAGTAAAAGTAAAAGGAAAATAATAAAAAAAAATCATCATGAAACAACAAGAGATACATATTCATTCTTATTTTACAATCTGAAAGTCAAAACATTACAATTGCAGTTGATAAAAAATTTGCGGAATTGAGCATCATTTTCAAGAGCATCTTAAAACTAATCAAGAATATCATATATCACAAATTCATCATTCCCAAGAGACATATCATCATTTTCTTGGACATCATTTTGTGCTTCCATTGTGTCATTTTTATCTTCCTCTGGGTCTTTCATCTCCGCAAGTTCTCCAAGGTGATCCTTTCCAATCAATCCCCCTAGTGGTACTTGAGTTTCCTTTGAAATTTTTGCCACCTTTGATTCATTAAAATATCATTTCCTCAAGCCAACTTCTTGTGTTTCATCTAGAAGAGTTGGAATAACATTAATTCTTTTCTGAATAAAAATGCACTATAGTGGGTCACTTTCAATGTTTATGCGATTTATTCATTTTTGTAAGAAACAAACTAGTGTTGTACCTAATGACCAAATACAAAATAAATAATTAAGTTAAATAATGTAAAAAAACATAAATTAAAAATAATAAAGATTGAACTATGATTTCATAAATGTTATATCATAAGTCTTTCTTGAACCTGAACACAAATCCAAAACCCAATCTCCTTCATTTGAAAATGTATCTATAAGATAATTAATTAGTCACTTCTTGTGTATTTTGATAAATGTTAACAATCTGTCCTTTCAAATATTTTTTCTCCTATGTTATCTTTTTAACCACAACATTTAAAACAATAAACTACTAGCCTTCCCTCAATCCTTTACATTGAAAATAATAGAATCATAAGAATAATCTTTTGTTCAGATTGCAATACGTATGCTCTCAATATCATGTGTAACTAGTTCTTTATCGGATTTGTGAATATTAGGTTTGTTCCTGTAACATAAATAAGTGCAAACACAATTAACTTTTGAATTAATAAAATTGATTTCTAATCTTAATCACTCAACATACACTTTCAATATCTTACCAATAAAGTTGCATCCTTGTCTTCTCTTTTCCCTTGAAGCTTGATTGTACTAATCATTGTTGTGTGTCTGAATGAAAAATAAAAAAATCTCTAAAATGGTGATGTTGTGACTTCCATAAATCCCATAACCACTTTATTGAAAGCTTGGTAAATATAAGGCTCACTATCATATCCAATGTTTTGGATATTATAACCATGAGGGTGTTGAGATCAATTCCTGCTTCCGAAATTTCCCTCCCTTTTCTATTTTTCCCTACTTCTTTTTCCATATATTTTCCCTCTTCTATACCTACCCTCATTTCCCTTTTCTTTTCTCCCTTCTCTTTTACCTTTCTAGTTACTATGCTTAGTCATGTTTCAAAAATCACCAGGTTCACTGGTTGGTGGACTCATGGGTCTTCACCTCCATCCATGTTCCTATATCATCAGTCCATCTGACCACATTGTTATAATATACTTAACCATTTTTGCAACAAGGGTTCATCGGTTCAATCTTTCATCTTCCAAGTTTTGCAATATCCATTTTCCACCAGAAGACCCATGATCTACATTATGGATGTCAGACTTATCATAGGTATTGAGCCCCTAATTATTTAATTTCTCCTGTATCCAAGTCTGACTGACCATTGTGCAACACTTAGTCTATTTTTTATCATTCACAACCATGGGTTTGCGGTTCCCGGGTTGGAGGGTTCACAAAAAGCCCCAATTTCAAATTGCTCTCGTCTGTCCCTGCCATCTTCATGCTTTTCCCAATATGCATTGATTATGGTTTAATGCTAATAAGTGATCATTCGGGCTCCATAAATATCATCATTTTTTTTTTATTTTTTTATTTTTTTTTATTTTTTATTTTTTATTTTTTTATGTCTGGAGGAATCAACAACTAGTTGGGCACGTGGCCGTGTTATCCAACTGCTACCACTATAACCTCCAGGTGTGCCCACAAGGACCCATACGTGACACACATTGTAAGTCGGGGGGAGTTGAACTCAAAACCTCATGGAACTTCATTTTCATGGCACTTGCCAATTGAGCTGCCCCCCCGGGGGCCATAAATATCATCATTAATAAGCAATGGGCTTGAGAATATTTTTCATGAAATTGCATTAAAGAACGATTTTCCAAGTCTTTATTATTGTTATATCTCTGAAAGGATTCATTGCAAGTTATTATCCAGTTCAAATAACATTCTCATCAACCTATGGCAGTAGCTAGATAACAATTCTATGGCGATACTTTGAATATTTTTGGCAGTGAAGACCAAAAATTTCAGTGGTCTAGAGAATAATTGTATTACTCATCTCCTCTTACATAGAAAGATATAACCTGAACATTCGTGATTTCTCGTGCACAGTTTGTCCCTGAGGTATTTGAATGAAAATAATCGATTGCATGGTGTGTTGATAAGTACATACCGAGTCAATGAATTATACAACTTCAAGATCATTCCCCCATCTCTCTTTCACTGCTAGTGTTTTGTAAGATGTTGAAGCTCCATGAGCCAACACTTCCCTTCAAAGGAGAGGATTACAAATATTTTATGAAACAAAATGACAATGGCCTAGATCTCTTGCCTGAGTTCTTGGAGAATCCCACGGTTGTTCCAGAGTACATAACCAGGATTCATATCGTCTCCTTTAAAAACCCATTTCGGGAAATCACTTGGTTGTTCACTAGGTTGACAAGTCAAGAAAGCACCACCACTGTTTCTTGCATGATTCTTTATATTTTATATTTTACAGTTAACAAGAAAGCTATCTTTGATTGGGAAAAACGATTTCCATTGAAATCTCCTCTTAATTTTCACATTACAAAAGGGACAATAAATTATTTATGGATTCCTATTTGGTATTTTTGATAATATATTGTTGTCAGTTTCCAAAAATGACTATCTGTAAGAGGGTGAACTATGAAATTGATCCAGTTACCTTCTGGTATAAAGCATTGTGGATACGCAAGAATTCTTTGAATTTTATGAAGTTTACAATGATTTCATTTCATTTTTCAAAGGATTGTTGTTTGGTAAAAATACCCCCATGATATCAGACCAAGCTAATAATTTCTTGGAGAAAAAGGGAACGTTAGAGAAGATGGAAAATCACAGGGTTATCAAGATCTTCTGTTCCAAGGAAAATCCCTCTTTTCTTCCATACCATGTATCTGATAAATTGTTTATTACGGAAGTGGTAAGGCAATGAAATTTCTAGTTGCACTTTTTCCACCAAAAATGGAAAAATCAATTCATCCCCTTGCCTTGGAAAATTGGAGACTTCATATTCAGGAATATAAACAAAATTGATGATTTTTTGAATGACTTCCACAATGTAAATCTAAAGTATGTTGAGAAAATAAAGGGGTTTGACCCTAACAAAATATTTGTGGAACATATGATCTCAGTAGGATTTAAAAATGCATTCATTCATACTATTTTAAGTGAAGAGGAAGACAACAACTTAGGCTCTCCTACACACAATGTTGGCAACTTGGAAATAGTACTTAGTACTAACGAGTTTTACAAGAAAAAAGGAAAGGGTCCCAGTGAGAAGAGCGCCCAGTCTCCAGTTATTACTCCTAAAACTACCACATCTCAGAGAAATGCTCCAATGACCCACTGAACTAGGAAGGCTACCAACAGTAGTTCAAGCAGTGCAGGAGAGAAGAATCCCCCCCTCCTGGAAAAATAAAGATCTCACACAAGATCCCTTTGAGAAAGAAGAGGAAGAATGTTGTGCAAGAAGAATAAAACCTCATATAAAATGTTATCAAAAAATTCTCTCTCGAAGACATAGAGCTTGAGGCAGATATTGAAAAACTTTTTCACACAATTGATCAGCCAGGAAACATGGCCCATCAAAATTCATCATTAGAGATCATTGAGAATGATACTTTAAGTGAAGAAGAGTCATTTTCTTTCCAAAGCGTTATCTTTGACAAGGAAACTAAGAAATTGATTATTGAAAAAGGTGATTTGAAAAATAAGAAAGGATAATATCGTTCAGAGGTTGACCTAAATGTTATGCGGCCTTCCCAAATATCTAAAATTCACATAGAAACCAGGGATTCTATTGATGATTCCATTAGTGGTCTAGAATAAAAAAACACAAAGTTGAAAGAAGGGATCAAGGAAATGGAAGATGCCTTAATGCCTCTTCCACTTTTTTCTAGTTCTTTTTCAATAGTCAGAACCACCACACCTGATGTTAAATTTAAAGGATCTTCAAGCCTACTTACATTATCCAAGAGATATGTAGGAAGAAATATTAAGAAAATAATTGCATTGATCACAGAGGCATGGGAAGTTTCGAAAAACATTGTTTCTTTTGGCTTGAGGGCGCATGACTTCCATGAATATTTGCAAGTTGATTTGAAGAATGAGCAAGGTTTATACATTGACATTGTATTAATATTTTGAAAAAAATTATCTAACATGATGGAATTGAGAAGAAGAGAGAAGGATCTTCCCTCCCCAAGTCAGATAAAACAACCGAATGCTTGCTGGAAGGAAAATATTAAAAATTTGAATAATATTTTCCAAGCATGCCGTAAATCAATATTGAAAAGGGATGAACTGATCAAGAGCTCATAGAGATAGACCTAGCACGAAGTACTAATGAAGTACATGATCCAAAATTAATTCTCAACTCAATGTTCCTAACAAAGAAATAGTTTGACGAACACATTGATATTTTTAAAGGGTTATCAGTTGAAATTTTTTATGGTATACTCGAATATAATGAAGACGAGATAGACAATTGGCTAGTGGACTACTCCGTGAAAAATCAATATATTGAAGAAGCATTACATGGTATTTCCCGTGATTTAAGAGACTTGGAGGGTGAGTTATTCAACATCAAAATCCAACATGAGATAAACGTGGCACCAATGAAAAATTATATTGAAGAATGGTTTAAGAAAGAAATCAACAAATTGACCAAGAATGGGGAAAGAAACAATTGAGACGGTTCATGTAACCGTTAATTAAGACCATAAAAGAATAGAAAAAAGAAAGTGAAGACACAAAAGACCATCATAGTAATTTTATGTCAATCATATATTTATTTCTTTATTATTTCTTTCATCCAGTTACACCGCTTCTTTGACTAGAATATGTAACAGGACGAACACATTTTAAATTTCAGGCAAGATGTAACAAACTGCTACTTTGGGATCATTTTTTACTGTTCTTTGTAACTCTGAGTTTTGAGTATAAATTATTTGAGATTGATCTATCATTGTATTTATTTGAGTTTTCCATGTTCACTCTATTAAAGCTCTCTTATGCATGCAAACCATCTTCTTTTTATTTTTATGTGATAAAAAATATTTCGTTTAACTATGATGGATGTGAGGAATTTTTTTTCTATCTTTATTAAATGTATGAAGTGTGCGGTTCTTGGTCATTTCTCAAGAACTTTCTTTAAAAGAAAAACAAAACATTTTCTTTCATGTTATTTTTATATTTATTTGATTACCATGGAGAACTTCTGCAAAATTCCAAAAAAACTCACCAAGAAGTTAATAAGTCCAATATAGAAACCTCTGATAAAAAAAAGTGTTATGGGATATGGAACTTGAAAACAAGAAACCCTAAAAGTACAATATGTACAAAGAAACACACAACCTTATGGATTATGCATATTGTTGAGACTTGAAATTGACATTCTCATTACCCTATTTTACTCTTCACCTATACCTTTTTGGACCTACCTAAAGCTTGAGTGAATGACAAGAACACTACTAATTGCCAGTAATAAGGTCATAAGGTAAAGTATGGTTAATTCATGTATTTTGTGGTTTATTGAGTTAAGGAATTAAATATTTCATGTACTAATGCTCGATTTGTCATATGTGAATCTTTGACCCCTAGATGTCTAGCGTTCCTGTACCATCTCTGTCATGATCCGGTACTTGCGCACCAAGATTGTTGTTTTCTGATCTGGTACCAAATGCGTCTAGTACTAAATCTTACCTGTGGTGATACGATACCAATGCACATGCTCTGTTATGATCTGGTACCAACGACCACACTCTGACATGATCTAGTACCACCTTTTGCGCCCTGTTGTGATCCGGTACCATCTGCCTGTTACGATCTGGTACCATCTGCCTGTTACGATCTGGTACTGATATGGAAGAGACTAATGCACTAAGTTAAGTGCCAGATCTCACCTAAGTCAATTGGTGGATGTCTATTCGTTTAGCAAGGTTATGATAAGAACAATTTGATTAATTGCCTCATCCTCATGCACTTCATGTCATGAGGATGAAGCTAAATATGTAACCGAATGATTAAACTTAACAACTGATTGATTTGCAAATCACTTCGCCTCCTTGTGTTTCACGATGCAGACTATTAAATAGTCATGGAAAGGATGGTATAAGAAGAGAAGAGTTAGCATACCATTGACATGTAAGCAGCGTATGATAGTACATAACATATTTCTGAGTGAAGATTAATGGAATGTCATTTTATCTCCATATTCTGATTATCTATGATTAAGAATGATTTGAGTTGTTAAAAAGAGTTTTGATTTCATGTTTTGAAGTGTGAGTGAGATTAATGTGTGTGTTAAAAGCAATCTTCCTATAGACTTCAACAACTGATCTGTTGAAGTGGCAAGGGCCCACCACCCAACAAAGGTCAGCCTGTTCATAGATTAGCATTAGTGTTTGTTTTCAGTAGTATAGATAGTGAATTAGCTAAAGATTTAACTCTGTTAGATGATAGCAGTGTAACTTAGATTAAGATTTCCATTTTATAATTGCTTAGATCTTTAATTGCTCTGTTTTTGCATATGCTCTATTTTCTGTTCTCATGAATTTGATTTCCTCAAGAGTGATCATAGTTGTTGGCAGCAATAGTCAAAACTACTTGGAGAAGAATTAGTGAAGTTCATTGTGAACCACAACAGAACCAACATATAGAATGTTGAACTACCCATGCTATGTTGATTGATGTGTGATTTCCTTTCAGAAAGTGTGTATTGCATAATTATTTTTCTGGGTTAGACATCAAAGTTGATCTATCAAACCAATTCCATCTCATACCTGCATGTGCCATAATGGAATAGATAGCCTCTCTGTGAAGGACAACCAAAGTGCATTATAGTTTGCTATTTTGATTTGTTTCCAGCAAACATAATATAGTTTGATTCTATACTCGTGACATTAGGAATTACCTTTATTACTGGTGTCTTGTAACTCTGTTGATTACGAATCCCGGATTGATAATTAATGAGTGCATTATATTAGACATATAAGTAGCACAACATTTTGGCACCATTCCTTGGGAGTTGCAAATGGTAGGAAGTAATTTTTAGCTTAGATTGTTTGCATAAATTTTAATGTTTTAAAAGACTACTTGAGGGAGGAGGATAAAACATTTAATACGTGAGTGAAGAGCCACACGGACACTAGAGTGGGGTTTTCCGAAGCTAGGTTGGCTTCTTACCTTCTAGATAGAATTTGGATTTCAATTCAGCTAAAGAATCAAATTTCCATTTTATGCATAGATATAGAGATAACAAGGGTAGATTTGTAAGCTCCAAAGATTGAAAAACAAACCCCCCCACTAATCCAATTGACACTGGTGCAGGAAAAATTCCACCAACACAAAATTCAAGGGGAGTCAGCGAGGCTCCAGAAGGAGAACCTAAAATGGAAGAATCAGTATTGGGACAGGTAGAACGTGAGTCTGTTGAACATTTAGGAGACACAAAAAATCTAGTTTTTGAACCATCTATCATTAGAATGGCAGAAGAAGAAGGAAATTCAGCTATAGAGACTGAGACCTTTGGGTTTCCAATCTTGGATATTTTCAGAAACGTCAGCATGAAGAATATCCCACTATCATCGTTACCCACTTTCAGAGGTCTGTCAACTGAAGATCCAGATTTATTTTTATTTGAGTTTGACATATTATGTAGAAGCTATAACTACTCAAACGATGCCCATAAACTTAAGCTTTTTCCTGCTACAATGAAAGATGCATCCTTAAGATGGTTCATGAGCTTAGGAGAAAATACAATTCTTTCTTGGGATCAAATGAAAGACACATTTTTACGAAAATACCAAGACTATTGTAAGGATAATGTTAAAAATGACATTTTTAAAATTCATCAAACAAAAGATAAAAGTCCTAAAGACTACTTAGAAAGGTTCTTATACAACTATCAAAAGTCAAAGCTATTCATCTTAGACCCAACTGTAGTAAGAACTATATTCTTGAAAGGTCTTAGGGATGATTGCATAGAAGTTTCAAACTTGTTGAGTTCAGGAGATGTACACCAAACACCTTTTTTCAGAAATTGCAGATTACTGGAGATACTCAAGAGGACAAGCTAAAACAGGAAAAGGACCAAGAGATCCTTTTAGCAGAAATACAAAACAAAGTTCAGGGACTGTCACCTGAACTAAGTTAGGAAACTTATTGGAGAACTTTAAAACATATATCTTGAGCACAATAAGTAACCAATTAGATACTCTGAAACTGAAAAAGAAACAACAAGAAGATGCTTTAGCAATATTTTTTCATAGATGCCGAAAGAATCACAACAACAAGAAAGAATGCCCATTAAATGTCATAGAAATCTGTGGTTTGTGTACACTAGAACACCCCACATCTGAGTGTCCAACCTTGCTTGAATTACAGGCCATGTATAGAGGAGGAGGAGTCTCACAAGAACAGTCATACCCTTCTAGAAGACCTTGGAGAGCCCAAAATCCCAATACATTTTATGATCCTAATACACAATATCAACAACAACAATGGGGTCCTTCCCCAATGACTTATCCACAATGGACACCTCAACAAATTCAACCTTGGAAACAAGGTTGGAGGGGACTTATGTATGGAAATCCCTCTTATCCTACATATCCACAGTACCCAACAAACATTTCCCAATTACTACCTAGATTCAACCCACCACAAATGCAAGCTTTACTCCCACCTCCTATACAACAACAATTTACAACCCCCTTGAATCCCAATCAACAGCAACAAGTATCTATAAATCCCAATCAACAACCACAAAACTAAGCTGCCCACAATCCTCCGAGACCAACAACAATCCCTGCCCAGCCAGTTCCTAACCCCAATAATCGAACCACCCACCTTGTATAGAATACAAAATCTCAAACCTTTCTCACCTATGAAATTCAACTACGATCAGGGAAAGTTGTAAACCAATCAAATCCTACAGTAATAATTCAGGAAGAAAATGATAATCATTCTGAGGAAGAAAACAATCAAACCACCCCTGTAGAAGAAGAGGCCTCTCCTCCTATCCCAATCACTTCTCAGTCTGTACAAGTACCCCAACAAATTAATCTCCCACCTTACCCTAAAAGACTGTTAGTGAAGAAACTTGACCCACCCTTGCACAGAGATATAGAAGATGAATTACGAAATGTGTGCATAAAAATACCTCTGCTACAAGCTATTAAGGACATCCCTGTTTACGCCAAAATTATAAGGGATCTTTGCATTAAGAAACCAGGAAGGAAGAAGAAGGACCATCCTCTTGTTCAGGTAGTGGGACAACTATCTGAATTCATTTATGAAATACCATACAAATATAATGATCCTGGAAACCCAGTTGACATTATTGAAATTAATGGCATTTCTCTACCAAACACACTCATTGATTTGGGTGCAGCTATTAATGTAATTCCTTTTGAAACTATGCAGAAGCTTCAAATCAATCCGTTAAGACCAACCCAAACCATGATTGAGTTGGCATATAAGTTAGTCATTAGCCCTACATGAAGTCTAGATGATGTCACAATCACCCTAGATTCTTAGGAATATCCAGTAGACTTTTTAGTCATCTATTCTAAATCATCCTCCAAACCAGGACACCCTGTGGTTCTTGGCCGCCCTTGGCTGGCCACAACATATGCCTTTATCAGCTGTCGGTCTGGTGAGATGACTATATCCAATGGCACACAAAGCCAAAAACTTGTTCTCTTCCCTCCTGCCCAACCGGCACAGGAAATACCTATTTGGTTAGAAAACCCTTATGTAGAGGAAGATTGCATCAGACCTATGTTAACACTTGAACAAGTAAGAAGAATACAAGAACAATTAGATGAACAAGTCTTAAGCTTATTTTTGGATGACACAAATTGCATTGAATACCCAAGGTCTTTTGCAGAATTGTCACATATTTTTAGTTCCGAATTTCAATAAACTTGGCACGCTGATATCACTCAAGTATACACTTTATCACCAGCCTCCTCAGATAAGGAATGAACTATTGAACTTGTTGATATTAGCCCAGGAAAACCTTTGTATATCAACTCTAGTTTGGAACCAAAACACAGGACACAAGTGATTGAAATGCTCCAAAGAAAATTTGATGCCTCTGCATGGGATTATGTAGACATGAAAGGCATTCACCCTGAGACATGCACACATCATATCTACACTAATGACCAAATCAAACCAGTCAGACAGCCTCAACAAAGGATGAATCTATCCCTTAAAGATATTTTAAAAGAGGAATTGCAAAAACTCCTCCGAGCCAATCTCATATACCCCATTTCAGATAGTCAATGGGTATCTCCACTTGTCATAGTTCCCAAGAAAAATGGCAAGTGGAGAATGTGTGTAGACTTCTGGGAGTTAAACAAAGCCACCCATAGGGATTAATTTCCCTTACCATTTATTGATCAGGTGTTGGATACCTTGTCCGGAAAGAAGTATTTTTCATTCTTGGATGGGTTTAGTGGTTACAACCAGATACAAATAGCACCCGAAGACCAGGAAAAGACCACTTTCACTTGCCCTTGGGGCACATATGCTTATAGGGTGCTCCCTTTCGGACTTTGCAATGCCCCAGCCACTTTTCAAAGAGTTGTCCTGGCCATTTTCTCTGACTTGACCAATGATTGTGTGGAAGTCTACATGGATGACTTTACAGTCCATAGACAAGACTTCCAGGAAGCATTGGCTAGTTTAGAAAAAGTGTTGATTAGGTGTGAGGAAACTAACCTTTCCTTAAGTAATGAAAAATAAAAAATGATGCTCACTGAATGTATTGTTTTGTGACATCACATTTCCCGTTCTGACATGAGAGTTGATCCAACAAAGATTTATATCTTCACACAAATTAGGATACCTTCCTCACAAAAGGAAGTCCGCATATTTTTAGGACATGCTGGCTACTATAGAAGATTCATTCCAAATTTTACAAGCCTAGCTACCCCTTTATTTAAATTATTATCCAAAGAAGATGAATTTAAGTGGGATGATGAATGCCAAATATCTTTTGAAATTCTAAAACAAAAATTGTCAACTACCCCTGTATTAAGAGGACCAAATTGGTCCCTTCCTTTTCATATCTGTACCGATGCCTCAGACATAGCCCTTGGGGCAGTCCTTGGACAAAAATAAAATCAAATGCCGTATGCTATTTACTTCGTTAGTAAAAATATGTCTCCAACTAAAGTTAATTATACGGTCACAAAAAAGGAATTGCTACCTATAGTCCATGCTATCAATAAATTTAGACACTATATTACGTGATATCAAGCTTTTGTACACACTGATCATTCAACCATCTGATTCTTAATGAAAAAACCTGTAACAAATCCTAGAGTTACAAGATAGATTTTACTATTACAAGAGTTTAATATCAATATTATTGATAGACCTAGTAAAGATAATCTTGTGGATGATTTCTTATCTAGAATGATTCACCTGTGAGATAATGCACCAGTAGAAGATACCTTTCCTGATGAAAATTTATTTTCTATTTCTACATTCACTCCATGGTATGCAGATGTTGCTAACTATCTTGTGACAGGGAAGATGCCTCAGAAATTGTCTCCTAGAGAAAAACAAAAGGTAATTCAACTAAGTGCAAATTACATGTGGCACGATGATTGCCTCTACAAAAGAAGACCAGATTTGGTGACCAGGAGATGTGTAAGGGAAGATGAAATTCATGATATTTTACAAGCCTGCCATGATGGCCCTCGTGGAGGACACTTTGCAGACAAAAGGACTGCTTACACAGTTCTGCAATCAGGTTACTACTGGCCTCCTATTTTTAGAGATGCTAAAACCTATGTATCCAATTGTGATGAATGTCAATGAATGCGTAAGCTTACTACACGAGACCAAATGCCACTTCAAGCCCAAATAGTCATTGAACCATTCGAGAAATGGGCATTAGATTTTTTAGGGCCCATTAACCCTGCATCTAAAAAGAAAAATTATATACTTGTATGCACTGATTATGTGACTAAATGGGTTGAAGCAAAGGCTTTACCGGGTTCCAGTGAAAAAGCAGTGGTAGATTTCCTTTTTAATGATATCTTTACTAGATTTGGTGTATCGCAAAAAATTGTGACTGATCAGGGAACCCAATTTACCTCTCATCTAGTCAAAGCTGTTACAAAATGGTACCAAATCAAGCACAATAAATCTACACCCTATCATCCACAAGAAAATGGACAAGTAGAATCCACCAATAAAGTTATTGAGTCCATTCTTACCAAAACAATATAGCTGCACCATAAGGATTAGGCTGACAGATTATTAGAAGCTTTATGGGCTTATAGAATCATCTGGAGGAATACAATGGGACATACACCCTATGAGTTAGTGTATGGGAAGTAGGTGCTTCTCCCCATAGAATTTCAGATCAAAACCTTCAAGATTGTAGTACAAGTTGGCATGAACTTGGATGAAGCCCAACAACAAAGACTCTTGCAACTTAATGAGTTGGATGAAACCAGGCAAGAAGCACTTCAAAGGACTACCCTCATTCAAGAACAGAGAACAAAATGGCATGACAAGTACCTCAAAAAGAAAAATTTTCAACAAGGAGATTGGGCCCTATTGTATGACAACAGATTCAAGAACTTCAAAGGTAAGTTAACCACCCATTGGATGGGACCTTACAAAATTGACACTATCTACAATAATGGTTCAATCAAGATAAAGACAATTGATGAACAAGAGACACCACTACTTGTGAATGGTCACCGGTTGCGAATTTACAACAAACCTCTATCAAAATAAGAATTCCTGACTCGTATACTACAGAACTCAGAAATGTAGGTGATCAGTAAGGAAGGAGATCCTCCTACTGACCCACATTGATTGATTGGATTATTTGAAACTTTTTGTACATAGGTGTGGATCGAATTTTGTTAATAAGCTGAAGGTAACAAAAGAGCCTTACCTCCTTTTGTTTTACTTTTGCAAATTTTCTTTTCTTTCATAAGAAAATTTTTAATAATCTATTTGATCCTTCATGAATTCGTTAAATATCAGTTGTAGGCATCAACAATATTCTGTTTTGTTTCGGTACCAGAAATCTTGTTCTGGTCCAGTACCAGTCCGGTACTAGTCTGGTACCAGAGTCTGTCCTTCTACAATACTATCAAGACATATTGAAAAAGCATATTTTAAAATTTTATGTCAATTAATATGAAGTATGAAGCCATGCAAAAACCACTTAAGATGGAACCACGAAGCCAAAATCACTATCAAATGGCAACCCTTCTGTTGACAACTAAAAGGGAAGTATTTTAATTTCTTTTGGTTCTGTTGCTGAGAAGTATTTCAATTTCTTTTGATTCTACTGCTAAGAAGTATTTCAATTTCTTTTGGTTCTGTTGCTGAGAAGAACTTTAATTTCTTTTAGTTCTGTTTCTTAAAAACAAACTAAAAAGAGGGACACAATCTTTACCTATGAATGCTCAAAGAACCATAATCCACTTTAAAGACTAGAGGTTTCCTTTACCCAGTATTTCAGCATGATTTAAAGGAAAAAAATATATTAGCCTATAAGCAACTATCTCACCCTAACCAGATTTCAATAATATTCATTGGATTACCTTATTAAAGAGTAACATATGAGTATATGAACACTCTCTACCATGGGCACACTACCAAAAATTTTATGGCAGAGGATGTACCGGTACCCCAAGGAAACTTTAGGTCATTCTCTTATGGACAACTTCAGACAAAATTATACATCTGGATCACTCTAAAGAAATAATGTGCATAAAAGTTTATTTTTTTCCTCCAGACAAATCTTTAAAAGACATATAAAAGAAGAGTATATGCCTTCCAACCCAATACCATCCCACCCTGTAAAAAGGTTTTCAAACAAGCCTCCCCTATCACCATGCAAAGCACTCTTTAATACAAACCAAAATAGGTGACTATGGACAAGAATCCTCTGATGGAAAAAGGGTTTAAGAGACTAACCCGCCGGGATACTGAACAGGTCTACTGGCAGTGGGTACCGGTCTATGGTATGACTAGGCAAACCCATCGGGGTACTGAACAGGCCTGCTGGCAATGGGGCATTTTGCCTGGGGAAGGCACCTCTCACTAATTATCACAACTACCCCACCAGAGTATTGAACAGGCTTGTTGGTAGTGGGTTCTGGTTGAACCATGTCTCATCTATACTTGTCTGATTGAAAAATCCACTTTTTTCCATCTAAAACAAAAAGTCATTATTGGCTTTCAAGAGATACAAAATCTTAGATGAATTAACAATATAATTCTCCAAGCAAATGTCCATTTGAGAATCAACTTAAGTCAACTTACCGGTCTGACATCTAAATCCTACACTATCTAAGAAGGAAACTTGTTAAGAGTGGAGCCCTAACTAGGGAGCCTAATCTACTCATATTGTGAAATTTACCTATAACAACCAATGATAGTAAATATTTGAAGCAAGTTAGGTGGGATCTATTCTTCCAGCAAACATATATGTATTCCCCTGTTTCACTGCTGAATGCTACCTCTGTCAATAATCGATTAAAAGCAGGGCAATTTCATTTTCTTGGCATGAGATGCAAACATATATGTATTCCCCTATTTCACTGCTGAGTGCTACCTCTGTCAATAATCCATTAAAAGCAGGGCAATTTCATTTTTTTGGCATGATATGAAAACATATATGTATTCCCCTGTTTCACTGTTGAATGCTACCTCTATCAATACTCCATTAAAAGAAGGGCAATTTCATTTTTTTCTAGCATGAGATCATATGATAAGTGATAAACTGTACTTCTAGAATTTGATTGGTTTCTTTTTCTCTTATCATCCTTCTCCATTATGATATAAATTGATTGAATCTTCTTTCCTACAAAGATGCAACATCTTTAGCATGGGGGAAGGTCAAAGAACCCCTTCGAAACTCTTTTCTAGACTTACATGATCACTCTGCAAAACCAAATACAAAATAAGATACGCACATAAGAAGTACAGGACATTCTCGTACCAAGTTTTCAAGAAGCTTTAGTCTAAAAGGATGAATTTTGACAATTTACAAGTAGCCACACATACTATGGGCATTGATCATACAAAGGTGAAAGCAAAGGTAAAATGGTATTTATTTTCCTATGCTCATAAAACTACAATAAATATGAAAAGATATACTGGATCCTACGACCTTAGTATTAAACCCATGTGCCTATCCCTCATACCAATATGCCTAAACCTAATTAATCCTCTCATATCCCTTGAACATGGTTAAAGGCAGAAATCATATCAAAATATGAAGCATGCATAGCAATGATAAGCCACGAATATATTTTGTCCTCAAGCAAATTCACAAACCTATCATATACCATGAACCACGATCCAACATTAATTTCACCACCCGGACGTCCAATCACCTATTCTAAAATGATGCCCTGATACCCGACGTCTTATCCTCATCATTACAGTAATGGGTAGATATGAAATGGTTTATCTAGTTGTGAAGCCATCCAGATAAGCCTCATTTGGTCATAATTTTCCTTGCAAGAATGCTCTCTTAAACTTACCATTCGCAACACTATCACCATACTTCCCCCTGTTGTGAGCTTCTCTCGAATTCCGAGCCTAATCCTTTCCAGTACCAAACCCTCCATCAATTCACTAAACCCTTGTGCTACAACCCAATCTTTTTCTAAACTTATAATGATGGTCGTTATGAGACACGAACTAGTTTTCCAAATTTATAGGGAAACCGAGGAATACCAATTATGTCAAGAAAAATATGCTAGATTAGGGTGGATAACATTTCTGGAAAAGTTTACAGGCTGGAATGAGAAGATATCTCAAGAATTTATACAAGGTTATGATGGAGAGATGACATGTATAGGTAATCTACAACTGATAATTAATGAAGCAATCGTAAAGCAGGTTATGAGACTGCCTAGTAGAGGAGCTAAATACTTTAAAGGTGTGGGAATTAACAAAGAGATGTGCCAACAATTCTTGAAGGTAGATCATCAACATTCTGACTGGAAGAAAGGGATCCCTAGAAACTACATCAAAGAAGAATACCATCCAATGATTACTAATCTTCAACAATTTGTCACCTGTGAAGGCAGGCATGCTGTGACTTTCATTTATCACCTTAAGCTCCTATTGCATTTTGAAGGAGGCCCTGAAATCAATTTTCCCTATTTTCTATGGATGAGTTTGAATAAAATGGTAAGGGGTGTTAAATCCATATCCAAAATAGAAAAGACTAGCATCTACCATCAAGGTTTCATTAAAATGCTAGTTTTGCATGAGCTTAGGAAACAAAGGATTAGTTGGAAAACCCTTATCACACAACACCTTCCCATTGGAAACAAATCTGTGGAGGAAACCCAACATGGTCCAAAGAAAAGTAAGGAACCCCAAGAGAAAAAGAGAAAGAAGGATAAAACAACTCCACCATCATCTAGGGCAGTGAGCCAACATGAAAAGGTAGGGTCGTCCTCCACAGTCAACAAGACTTCTAAAAGCTTCGAATTAAAAGGTAAAAACAAATTGGTTGAGGAGACTTGCACGGTGGCAGTTGAGAAAGAGGACCATCAGAAAATGATGATGAAAAGGGAGCATAGCTCAGAAACTAAAAGCAAAGAGTCTGTGGCACAACCCCCTGTCACCATTTCACAATTAGAGAAGAAGAAAAGGAAGCCTGTAAGCATCCCTGATCCGGTACCTCCTTGTAAAAGAACTACAAGGAGCATGGAAAAGAAGGGAAAAACAATAGTTAGTCCTCATACACAGGAATATCCAATCGACCTTACCTCCCCTTCTGAGGATCTACCAATTCAAGATGACATCCCTAGTCTGACTGAAGAGCAAGCCACTATTACTCTACGTGGGATGAGGGAGGAAGTTGAGGAAAGGGAGTGCACCCAACCAACAATGGTAGAATCAACAAAGAACTTGACAAGAGAACAAATGAAGAAAAGGATTGGGGAATTACAAAAACAAAATTAGGAACTCCAATAGGAAGTAAAGTAATATCAACTCTTGGATAGATATATCAAAAAGGAAAATGAGCAGTTGAAAGCAACCAACCAACAAATTCAATACGACCATAAAGAGACCTCTAACAAACTCAAGAAGGTATTACGACTCCTACAATACATTAGGGTCATCAAAAGGGAGCTAAGAGAAGAGGCTTCAGCCATCAATATCATTGATCCACCCAAGTAAAGAACACAGTCTCAGGTTTTGAAAATTTTGGGTTTTGTTTTCAGTTGCATGAGGACATGCAATGATTTTGGCATGGGAGAATGTTGAGACTTGAAATTGACATTCTCATTACCCTATTTTACTCTTCACCTATACCTTTTTGGACCTACCTAAAGCTTGAGTGAATGACAAGAATGCTACCAATTGCCAGTAATAGGGTCATAAGGTAAAGTATAGTTAATTCATGTATTTTGTGGTTTATTGAGTTAAGGAATTAAATATTTCATGTACTAATGATCGATTTGTCATATGTGAATCTTTCACCCCTAGATGTCTAGCGTTCCTGTACTAGCTCTATCATGATCCGGTACCTGCGCACCAAGATTGTTGTTGTCTGATCTGGTACCAAATGCATCCAATACTAAATCTTACCTGTGGTGATCCGGTACCAACAAACATGCTCTGTTATGATCCGGTACCAATGACCATGCTCTGTCATGATCTGGTACCACCTTTTGCACCCTGTCGTGATCCAGTACCATCTACCTGCTACAATCCGGTACTGATATGGAAGAGACTAATGCACTAAGTTAAGTGCCAGATCTCACCTAAGTCAATTGGTGGATGTCTATTCATTTAGCAAGGCTATGATAAGAACAGTTTGATTAATTTACTCATCCTCATGCACTTCGTGTCATGAGGATGAAGCTAAAGATGTAACCGAATTATTAAACTTAACAACTGATTGATTTGCAAATCACTTCACCTCCTTGTGTTTCATGATGCAGACTATTAAATAGTGGTGGCAAGGATGGTAGAAGAAGAGGAGAGTTAGCATACCATTGATATGTAAGCAACGTATGATAGTACATAACATATCTCTGAGTGAATATTAATGGAATGTCATTTTATCTCCATATTCTGATTATCTATGATTAAGAATGAGTTGAGTTGTTAAAGAGAGTTTTGATTTCATGTTTTGAAGTGTGAGTGAGAGTAATGTGTGTGTTAAAAGAAAGCTTCCTATAGACTTCAACAGCTGACCTGTTGAAGCAACAAGGGCCCACCACCCAACAAAGGTCATCCTTTTCATAGATTAGCATTAGTGTTTGTTTTTAGTAGTATAGACAGTGAATTATCTAAAGCTTTAACTCTGTTAGATGATAGCAGTGTAACTTAGATTAAGATTTCCATTTTATAATTGCTTAGATCTTTAATTGCTTTGTTTTTGCGTATGCTCTATTTTCTGTTCTCATGAATTTGATTTACTTGAGTGATCATAGCTGTTGGCAGCAATAGTAAAAAATACTTGGGAGAAGAATTAGTGAAGTTCATTGTGAACCACAGCAGAACCAACATACAGACTGTTGAACTACCATTGCTATGCTAATTGATGTGTGATTTCCTTTCAAAAAGTGTGGATTGCATAATTAGTTTTCTGGGTTAGATATCAAAGTTGATCTATCAAACCAATTCCATATCATACTTACATGTGCCATAATGGAATAGATAACCTCTCTATGAAGGACATCCAAAGTGCATTATAGTTTTCCATTTTTATTTGTTTCTAGCATACATAATCTAGTTTGATTCTATACTGGTGACATTAGGAATTACCTTTCTTACTGGTGTCTAGTAACTCTGTTGATTAGGAATCCCGGATTGATAATTAATGAGTGAATTATATTAGACATATAAGTAGCACAACACCTATTATTTCTCTTGGTACAACCCATTGTTAGGATCAGGAAAAAGGGTTCCTTTGGTACCCAACTTGTAAGGTTTCTATTTCAAAAAAATCCAAATTCATAGCTTCAACGATAGCCTCATCCAAAGGAAATTCATCATCTAGAAAACCAGGATTGGAAGGATCACCATTACTAGGGATTGAGGTCTCACAAACAGTAAGATCAAACTCAAGGGAAAAATCTAGATTACATGGGCCAATAAGGGGAGGCAAAGGCTCCCATGTCCCCATTGGATAAAACACCTAATAAATTGTTGAGACCTTGTCTGTAGAAGGAAAACATAATTGTAAAGGAACCTTCTTGGAAGAAATTGATCACCGAGGATATGATGCCACATAATTCACCTGAGGTGGGGAAGATTCGACTCAAACACTAGGAAAACAAAAAGGCGAAACCTGAGATAAAGTCGAACTACAATGGTGGTTATCAAATAAAAGATGATCAATAGTAACAATGATTTTGTTGTGAGGAAAATACATCACATTAAAGAGTGTATACACCACAATGTTCATAACATAAACATAATCACACCTCTGAAGAATATTGAAATCTAAAGGATCTAGAACCACTAACATATCAACTAGGACAATATTTCCACCTAACGTGATATGAAACTAAGGAATAATCCCCAAACATTCACTAGGTCTTCTATCGAAATACATTAGCTCACAAGTAGTTGACACAATGTTGGGAGAACCCAATTCTTTCCAATCCAAGGGGGAGAAAATACTTGCAGAGGATCTTTCATCAAAAATACATCAGTAAATTCCCATTGAACTAACTTTAACCCTTATCTAGAAAGTTGCAGAAGAAGGAAGGCAAGGCTCAACATGATCATTCCCATCAAAGGAAACCATCCTTGGACTTGGAGGGAGAAGACTTTAAAAGAGTGGATTTCCCCCATGTTCAAAAGTTACTGAACTATAAATTCTAAAGACATAGTCGAAATATGCATCAGTGCCCAAAATAAGAGTGGCATCAACCAAATATTGCATAGGTAGGACCACTTTGGTAGGCTCGTCACTCTTTAAGAGAAGAGTGCGATCAATCAAAGATTGCATTGGTATGACCACTTCCTCAACCATTGATTAAATAGGATGTGATACAACATGGTCAAGAGATGCATCACCCCCCAAAATGAGACTGGGGTTGGTCGAATATTGCATCGGTACGACCGCTTCATCAACCAATGATTGAATATATCGTTTGGAAACCAAAGATGACTCAGAGCTAGAAAGGTCTTGAGACAAGGACCACACTCTTTGTACCATGGAAATAACAGGGAACAAATGAGTAAGGTATAGATGATTTTAGGGGATAAATTTCAAAAATGGGATAGTTTTCCATGGTTTTCCCAAAAAATGATTCACCAATTTCCATTTTTTCTAAAAACGATTCGCCCGAATTCCATAGAATAAAATTATTTTACCTTAAAAATTGCCAAAATTTTATGGAAACTATATAAAATACTTATAAATTTGAATATTTTTGCAAATCTATCGCCAAACATTTTACATTTTGCATATTCAGGACTAGTAATATTATCCCATGTTTCTACATTTTAATATAAATTTCCATCCTTAAAATCATACCTGGAGTAAGGTCATATCCTTTGAAAAACTTGAAAAGGAACTTGGGCTTACGTCCTATACATGCCCCCAACATGAAATTTAAGGTTCTCATATGAGAAGCATCAAGATAATTTGGGACATTCAGAGTGGTCTATAAAAAAGCCGACAGTCCTACATTAAACCCAAGAATCTTCAAAGTGGCCATCATGGGGGAGCTAACATTTCCAAAGAAAGGAAAATCACAAGAATCGCCTTGGGTATGGGTCCCTTAGTTGGTATCCTAAAGAACTTTGGCCATGACCTTCTTATGCATAGGTTCATCCCTTATGATATTTTTCATGTCTGAAAAAGTCTCACACACTGATTAGTGTCGTGAAAGATATCCTTGTTCAACCTAATAGTGAGGGAAAAATAGGATAATTGATAACTAAGATTATTTTGTATATGTGCATATAAAAAAATTCTTTTGTATATGTACACTAGGAGATAACATTTCTACTATAAACACTGCAACATTAACAAAACCCTTTGAATTCCAAAATGCCACATAATCTCTCATTAAGTATATCATCTGAGAGATGAGAAAGCAATGGGACATATTCCACTTGAATATGGTCTCCATGGATAGTCGTTCCCCAGCAAGTGAAGAGAAGGAAAGACAAAGTATTCCACCTACAATATCAATGTTAGGAAGAAGTGAACCTTGCAGGGCTCCAAAAAGGCCTCCACCTTTGTCAAGAACTGACTCGACATCGAATCTGAGTCGAGGAATTTTAAGCTAGAAAAACTC
>JASDQU010308073.1:116551-129821 GCA_032191745.1 Picea mariana | reverse complement strand
AAGTATATCAGAGAAATACTTAATAGATTTAAAATGGATCAGTGTAAGTCTTCTATTGTTCCCATGTAGCGGAATGTGAAACTTTCTTGTGATGATGGTTCAAAGGAGGTGAATGGCACTATGTATTGACAGATGGTGGGTAGTCTGAATTATCTCACCACAACCAGACCTACTATTTCATATTCTGTGAGTGTGTTAAGTCAGTTCATGGTGAAACCTCATCAAAGCCATTGGAATGCAACAAAGGTAGTACTCAGGTATCTAAAAGGTACACTTGATTATGGTATTAAATATACTAATGCATCTAATGTTGAGTTGATAGGTTATTCAGATTATGATTGGGCTAGCAATCTAGATGATCGAAGATCAACCACTGAATATGTGTTCAACATTGGATCCAGGTTTGTTTCATGGAGCAGTAAAAAGCAGCCTACTGTATCTTTGTCTTCTACTAAAGCAGAATATAAAGCCTTGTGTGCAGGAACTTGTGAAGCTGTTTAGTTAAGAAGACTTCTTCAAGATGTTGGAGAAGAACGAAAGGAACCTACGATCATCATATGTGGTAATCAAAGTTCAATCAATATTGCGAAGAATCTGATTTTTCATGCAAGGACAAAGCATGTTGAAGCTCAGTATCATTTTGTTCGAGAAAAGTTGCAGTCAAATGAAATAACTCTTGTGTATTGTAATACTAGTGAGAATGTTGCTGATATTTTCACTTAGCCTCTTGGAAAGATTAAGTTTGAGCTATTTAGGGAGATGTTAGGTGTAAGTCAATACATTCTCCATTAAGGGGGAGACTTGGAAATAATGGAGTAAGCGCCAGTTGTAAGCATCAGTTGTAAGCACCAGTTATAAGCTTCAGTTGTGAGAGTCAGTTGTAGGCGTGTTAAGAGTCAGTTCATAGTTAAGATTCTAGTTGTCTTTAGTTTGCATGTAACCGACTCAGTAGAGTCTTTTCCTATATAAGGATGTAATCCGTCTTCATTGAAGATAGAGAAGTGAGCATAGCCTCACTGTATGATTGTTTGGCAGATTTTATCTTTAGATGATATGAATATATTTAGGATATGATAACACTTGTACCAACCAAAAATGTTTCATCTAAACACTCATCCCCAAGCTTGGTTCAGTGAGAAACCCAAATTATGGAGGTAACAATGCAATCTTGGAGCACAAAGAAATGAATTCATGTCAACAAAACACTACAAGGGTAAAGGTTGTAGTTTCCAGTAAAACTATAAGAGTACGTTGTGAGATCTCATGTAGAGGCAAATGGAACCGTAGAGGCAAAAGTGTCAAATGGAACTATGCATTGCTTTATGCATAGTTCAAAATATTAGTGTCAAATTCTTTGAAATTTTAATGCTAGTTGCGGTTGATGGACAATATATTATGGAGGTAACCCTTTAATGTCAACATGGTGGGCCTCCACTGTATAGATGGAATTTGACATAAGCTTTATTTGCAAAAAAAATTATGTCTTAATTATTATTAATAATATTATAATTATCATTGACCAAAATGTTTTCAAGTCATTTATTCAAACTACCTTTGGCATAGGTGGCATAGGTTCTAGCTGAAAAATTTGTTTACCCATATTTATAAATATGGGTGGGTATTTTGCTCTCACATGGATGCTATTAAATTTTCTAGTCACTTGACATGTGCCAAGCACTTGTAGGGCAGGGGCTTGCTGCTTTGCGACTCCCCTTGTTTTAATATGGAACACAAGTTGGATGTCTATGAATTGAATTTTTTGTTATATTTTTATAAAGTAATTGTGTTGTTTCTGGTTGATTATGCTTCAAGTGAGGCTCATTATTGTAGTTTTGATATCTATATAAACTATTGGCTTATGCATTATCATGGGTTCTCAATAATTGTTTTTAAGACAAGTTTACACCTATGTTAAGGATAACATTTAAACATGTTAATGGTAATTTATAATAATTATTATACAATTTAAATTCAAACAAATTTAATTTAAAAAAAAATACTTTAAAATAATTTTAAATTATTATTATATAATTTAATTGTAAATGTAAGTAAATTCATTCACAAAATGTAGAAAAATATTCATTAATTATGCTTATGGAAAAAAAGAAACAAAAAATATTAATTCCCTTAAAACTTATTAAGCATCAATACCATGCATATAAAAAAAAATATTAACATATCACCCCCTCAACACAAACCGACATCCCTAAACACAAACCACTCATACTAAATCCAACTAACAATTCAATTAATTCTTCTATATGTGAAAAGGATAAAATGTATATCTTAACATTAACATGTCTTATTTTTTTATTATAATCGAAGACTATATTTTAATATCTATTAATATATTTATTCACAAATATTATGAAGTTATTTTATGATTATTTTATAATTTTTTATCATTAAATATATATATATATATATATATATATATATATATATATATTCTCTCTTTTTGTTTTAATTAATGTCGAAAAATATATATAATTTTTATAGCATATACAAATCAAAATTTGTTAAGCATATTGAATTATTAAACCATGTGATGTGTAATTGGAAAAAAAATAATAATGCATGCAACTAGTGTAACATATGCATGCATGATTGACCTCTCTTTAGATTTATCATATTTATGACACTTTTTTTTCGTGATGTTCAAGAATGTATCTTAACACAGGTACAGATATATATAATTGTTGTAGTGTATAAGGATCAACACTTATTAAACAAATCAAATTATTAAACCATGGAATGTGTAGTACTAGAAAAAAGAATAATGCATGCAACTAGTGTAGTGCATGATAGACCTCTCTTTAGAGTTATCATTACTTGTGTTCCCTTCTACATTGATTATTATTATTTACTGTTATACTAATAGTGGCTTCCATTTATGACCATGCGCTCCATGTCGTTTATTAAGGCTATAATGTTTATCATTAAATTTATGGCCACTTTACATAAATATATACAACATATTAATTTCATGCATTTTAATAAACAACGAATAACTTTGCGATGTAGACTTGACATCAAGTTTGATAGTTTTATACCATGCATGTCAAGTTTTATACAATTTTGTGTTTTCAATATGTTCAATTTCTCATTTTCGATTTTCTTATTTAATATATATAGATACATTAAAGACCCAAGGGTTAGCTCAATTAGGTTAAACCATCTACCTAAATCATGGTGTCGGAGAGGAGGCCATGAGTAACAAATTCAAATATAGTAGTCCCTTGAGGTTACCATCCTATTATGAATGATTGTTAAGTCGGGCTCCATCTAAATATTCCAGGGAAGAGAAAAGGGTTGTTTGAGGTCTTCCTTGGAAAAGAGTGTGTGTGTGTGGATTTTATTTTCCAAAACAATTTTGAGGATGGAAGGATGGAAGGATGAAGAACTATTATACCATGGTGAGTATTTCATATAAGGAAGCGCTTTCGTATATATGGTACATGCATATATACTAATATATATATTGGTATATTAGTATATATACCAATATATATGTCTGTATATATACCAACTGATATAAAAATTTTGAGGATGGAAGGATGGAGGAAGAGGAACTATAATACCATGGTGAGGATATGATATAAGGAAGTGCTTCTGTATATACAGTATATGCACATATACTAGTATATACACTGGTATATTAGTATATATACCAGTATATATGTTGGTATATATGCTAATATATATGTCGGTTTATATGTCAATTGATCTATATATACCAATATATATATATATAATATGTTGGTATATATATTGGAATATATGTTAGTCACTATATATGTCAGTTAGTATATATGTGAGTCGATATATATACCAATATATGTAACGATATATCTACTGACATATATATCGTTCTATATATATACTAGTATATATACTAACATATTATGTTGGTATATATATTGATCAACATATATACCAACATATATATTGGTATATATACCATTATATATGTCGGTATATATACCAATATATATACCAACCGATCAATATATATACCAACAGGTCGATATATATACTGGTATATATACCCACATATATATTGGTCGATATATATACTATTATATACTGGTATATATATCGACATATGTATATTGATATATATACTAATATATTATATCAATATATATACTAGTATATGTGTTGATTTCTATTAAACCCAGATCTATGTATGATATAATTGATCCAAAGTATTATGTCATATTATTTTTGTGACCTTTAGTTGTCAAGACAAAGTATTTCATCATTCACCTGTTGTGACCTCCAAAGCTTGAGCCAACAACACACATTGATTATAGTAAATTCTACTAGGCCTTGGTAGCGACGTCAACCCTCACATCGACTACATGGGTTTGATCTAGGAAAGGGGTTTGAATTTTTTCTCCATGGATCTTCATTCCCAAGGCGATGAAGACAAGGAAACACAAAGTATTTTTCCTAAGATATGAATGTCAAGAAGAAGCAAAGCTTTGAAGCCTCCAAGACGGCCTTCACCTTTGTTGAGAACTGACTCGAAATCGAATCTAAGTAGATGAATTTTAAGCTAGAAAATCTCTCAAGTCCATTGTCAACTTTTTTTTAATGAAAAAATATTGAATGCACATATCTGTGAAATTCAAATATGAAAATCTCGCTCCTTTACTAAATTCAAAATTCAAACTAAATTTAAACGATCATGACATCAGTGCGCACTATATTGGTCATCCATCCAGATTGTATATTGTATGGGAACACTTGGATGACGATCAATGCATTTATAAACATGGAATGTCAACAATAGTAGATAGCCATGGATGAGCATAAAGAGAAAAGTGATGTAGGTATCATTGTCCTGATCTAAGGCCTTCCTATTTCAGGGCCTCAATAAAATAGAATAAATATATATTTTGTTACCTCCTATTGAAATAACTGTAATTTAGTTTATGCTTTTCTTTCATAGTTTTCCTTATACCAGAAATAAATTGGTAAACAACATAATAAAAACAACAACAACATAATAAAATACATACCTCAACCTGCAGGTTGGTTGCTTTAGACCCCTGCTTCACTTGTTCTTTCTCTTTCACAAATTTCCCAACTGAATATTAACCTCCCATCCAACTACGAATAGCCTCTCTGACTCCCTAGATCCAAGAATCCTTGTGGTTTCCTGGCCCCTGAGCCCAAATTTCCCAGCAACAACAATGTCCCTGTAAAAGCTCCCAAAACAATCTATTCTTCCAAGTTCTTCCTTCTTCCTCTATCTTTCATAATTTCTTCTTTGCCTCCTCCTTCCCCAATTTCTCCCCAAAACCAAAAAATGACCCTTCTCCAAGTCCTCTCCCCTCTTCCTTATCCTCCTCTATTGAATCCCTCCCCCTAATTCAATTCCCCAACTGCCTTATCCCCTCATTAATTCCCCAACAACCTTATCCCCTCATTAATTACTTCACCTACCTTTTTAATAATAAAATAATAAGAGACACATTGAATTTATTTTATTAATTAATTTCATTTAGATTAACAATTATGATAACTAAATAATCAAATTGGGTTGTTACATACACCCACCCTTCAATAAAATTTGTCCTAAAGTTAGAGTAATTTATGATAAAAGGGTAATGACACATGATTCATACATTTACATCAAATAAACAACATCGTCAATTTAAAAAACTTATACATACTAGTGTACATGTGCAAGGCATGCATGTGTAGCTAGCACATACAAGACTTACACATGTACTAATGAAAATAAATATCACACCTAAAGTAATTATTGTAACGTCCAATTGACTCAACAAGACCATTCATTTCATAAAAGATAGTAGACCATTTAAAACGTTTGCAAAATCCTTCAATTATAATAATTTAGCACAGGCAAAATTCACTTAGATAATTGTAGTTCAGTCAAGAAATTATAAATATACATATATACATATTTTTCAAAAAGAATAAAACAATAAATTCTACTATAAGGTGAAAACTCCACACACTCTTGACTACTTCTAGTCATCCTTTCTCCCTAACCTACTTTCATCTTTCATCCCTATCCTTCCTCTAATGGACTATCTTGGAGCGTCAACTATATTGACCTAATTCCAGATAGAACCCATAAGTGGAAGTGTCAACTCTTTTGACCAAGCTTCCCCAACAGGAAAGTAGAAGTCATCATCACACATCTAGGGGAGCGTGAGATAACACCGTCCTCCCATGACTCCGGGTTTCACAGGATAGATGGTGGGAAATGCCTCCACCCTTCCTAATAGAACTAGGTTCAACACCCTACCATGGACCCTATCATCATATATTCAAATTTAGGCAGTCTCACCACCTAAAAAACCTGCACTTCTCCACATATCATAGCAATGCATTTAAACCAACATAATTTCACATACAAATATTCATACCATATTGTTTCTCAATCGATGTTCACGACATCAAAATTTTATTATCATCATCCTTTGGATATTTCATAACCCATTGACCTGTAGATTAGTTTATAACATAGACTCATACATATCCATGCATTATTATCATGAAAATGCATTTAATCATATCCTCAATTTGGTATCCATGTACCAACAACTTTAAATGTCAAAATTTTCAAGTTAGAAATAGATTGCATAATATCCATCATAATTCAAATAAAAATAAACATTCATAGAATTAACATTCACATAGGTCCATATGTCTTAAAATTTCAAGTGTATTGTTATTAGTTTCATAGTTAATAGAAACTAAACGATGATTATGCCTTAAGTAATTCCAGCTATACAAGTCAAAAGGTGGCATTACATACAACCAACCTTCGGAAAAAATATTCTCGAGGTGGTCAAAAAAGTGAGGGATGATCTCATCATAAGGCCTATGCATTCTCCCAAGTAACATATCCTGGGCTATACTTTCCCTATTGGACCTTAAATTGGTATACCAAATGATTCATGAGATGTCAAACCCTACAGTCCAATACATGTAATGGTTCGATCATGAGGTTTCCCGCATCCTATACTTGCAATTCCTTCCAATTCCATTTATGAAATTTGTCAGCAACATAATGACGTAGAACAAATACATGAAAAACATTATGAGTTTTATGCAAGTGGGGTGGTAGTACAAGATGATAGGAAATGGGTCCAATTCTCTCTTGTATTTTGAATGGTCCTATAAATCGAGGCAACAACTTTGTCCCCTTCCTGAACTGAATGGTAGTCTTATAAGGCATGATACGAATGAAAACTTAATATCCCACTTTATAACTTCAGTCATTCCTATATGAAACAACCTAACGTTTTTGTCTATCATGTGCTTCCTTTAGTCGATGTCGAATTTGAATCACCTTTTCCTCCATATCTTGAATCAATTTTGGCCCAACTGTCACTCAGTATTCTAACCTTTCCCAACTCAATGGTGTCATGCATGTACTTCCATACAAAGCTTCATAGGCTGGCATTCCAATGGAGCTACGAAAACTGTTATTGTAGGTGAGATCTACCAAAGGTAGGTACTTCTCCCAATGCGTTTGATTATCCATGACATAAATCCTAAGCATGTCTTCCATAACCTCATTTACTCTCTCAGTTTTCCCATATGTTTTGGGAGGATATGTTGTGCTTAAGTTCAACTAAGTTCCCAATGTTGACTGCAAACTTGTCCAAAATCTAGATGTGAATCGGGATTCCCTATCTGAAATGATGTTCTTGGGTAACCCGTGCAGATGAATGACCTCACTTATAAACACGTGTGCCACATCAGTTACATCATAAGTTTCTCTAACTGGAATAAAATGAGAACTCTTGGTCAACTCATCAACAATCACAAGAATGCCATTGTGTCTATGCGATGTGAGCGGAAATCCCACAATAAAATCCCTAGAAATGACTTTCCACTTGGACATAGGAAATCATGCAGTTGTAGGAGACCTTATGGGTGGTGATGGTCATCCTTCACTTGTTGGCACTCTAGGAACTTAGTGACAAAATGGACTACATAACACTTCATTCCTACCCAGAATAAAATTTTCTTCATGTATGTGTACATTTTCTTCACACTCGGATGTGCACAATAAAGTGCTCTATGGGATTCCTTCAGTATGATGCTTCGAATATCCCAGACTTCGGGGATGTACATCCTTCCTTGATACCTTAATAATCCATCTGCATCCAGGATATATGCTTCATACTTTGGATCTAATTGCCTCCCACTCTAGAGGGTTGAGGTAACCTTTAAATACCAACTATCTCCAATAAGTTTCCCCAACACACGCTCCCTCAAATTAACTTTTAAGGGTACCAAGGAGAATACACGTGGTCTCCTTCTCAAGGTGTCCATGATAACATTCTCCTTTCCCTTGATGTATGAAATTCCAAAATCATACTCACTCATAAAATCACTCCATTACCTCTGCATGGTATTGATATCCCTTTGAGTGAAGAGATGCTTTAAGCTTTCATGGTCATTTTTGAGCTCAAAGATTCACCTTACTAGATAATGCCTCCAAAGCTTCAGAGCTAGCATTATATCTTCCAAATCTAAATCATGAGTAGCGTAAAGATCCTCATTTTGCTTCAACTTTCTTGATGCATACGCTATCACTCCCCCATCTTTCATTATCACGACCACCAATCCTTGCTTTGAGGAATCCATGAAGATTGTGAAGTCTTTTCCATATCTGACACTCGTAGAATTCGTGCACTAGTTAGTAACCTCTTAAGATCGATAAATTCAATAACACATTCTTTTTTCCATTCATACCTGACCCCCTTTCACTGCAAGGTGGTGATGGGTTTCACTATCTTATATAACCCGTCCACAAACCTGCAATAATATCCTGCTAGCCCCATGAAGCTTCTTACCTCATGAAAATTTTTCGGCACTTTCCATTCCATAATGGCCTTTACCTTTTCTAGGTCCAAAAAGATTCCTTCACTGGAAATTATATGACCTAAAATAGTCAATTTATTTCTAGAAGAAAAAACACTTCGACAACTTTCCATGCAATTTTTTCTCTCTAAGGACGACAACGCCACTCACAAGTGTTCCTTGTGTTCTCTTTCATTCTTGGAATAAATGAGGATATAATCCAGAAAGACCTGTACAAAGCATTCTAAGTACTTTCAGAATAAACCATTCATGAGGCTCATGAATATTGTTGACACATTGGTGAAACCAAAAGGTACTAAAACAACCTCATAATTCCCAAACCGGGTTCGAAAGGTAGTTTTAGGAATATAACCTTCCTTAATCCTTAACTGGTGATACCCTAATCACAGATCAATTTTTGAGAACTCTGCTGCTCCTTTCATTTGATCAATGAATTCATCTATCCGTGGAACTGGGTACCTATTTTTTCACTATAGCACGGTTCAAGTCCCTATAATCTATACACGGTCGTAAGGAACCATCCTTCGTCTTGATATAAATTACTGGTGCACCCCAAGGTGAGACACTATGACTTATTATCCCTAATTCATGTAGTTCCTTCAATTGCATCTGCAACTCACAAATTTCCAGCTCCATCATCCTATATGGTGTCTTGGAAATTGGCTCTGCACCAGGTTTTATCTCAATGGTAAAATGAATCTCCCTTTCAAGAGGTGACCCTGGTAACTCTTTCAGAAAAACATCCTCAAACTCCGACAATACTGGATAGTGATCCATGGAAGGTCCTTTCCCTTCATTGACTTCTTCCACTACATATAATCGACAACCTTGCCTCATGCAATGTTTAACCTTCATGGTAGAGATAAATCATAGAGACACCTTCCTTCGTACATCGTGGATGTGTACTGACCTTCCTTCATTGTCAACATAAAGCACCCTTTTTCAAGAAACAATCTACCAAAGATCGATGGGATTCTAACTATTCCATTCCAAGGATTAGTTCATATGTCCCTAGAGTAATGACGTACACCTTCAACCTAGTAGTACACACCCCCATGCATACTAGACGATTAATGACACTAGGTCCTACTACTTTTTTTCCCCCTGAATCGATCTCGACTTGTTTAAATTCATCGTGCTCGTAGGATGCAAAACCAAACTTTTCTAATGCATAAGGTGAAATGAAACTATCTGTAGCACTAGAATCAAATAAAATCTTAACATTGACATGATTTAGCATACCTGACGAATCCACCATAGTGGATTGATGCTCTACCTGGTGGTTATCAATTTTTGCATAAATTTGGTGGCTACCACTTGCTCTTCCCATCAGGGCCTTTCCTTCTTTACGCATAAAGCATTCTTGTTGCTCTCTAAAATCATGTTGGTAATGAGGTCCTCCACACCCCCAACAAGTAACACCTGATGCAACCTGCACACTGCCTTGTGATGGTCTCTGAAATGAGTTATTCCCCTGGAACCCCTTCCCCTACTAACTGCTCATCGAGAAGGTCGTGGATTTTCTTCTATCGTGGTTCGTGATGAGTGGGATGTTGTACTCATTTCCATTGAAATACATGTTTTAACTGCTCTAGGTGCGACTCTATTTCCATAAGGAGGTGGCCTAGAGGTTCCTCCCTTGGATAAAGTCCTAGGGGCCTTCCCCACGAATCCAGGATGTTGTGGAATGGTTGACCTCATGCCTTCATTTAATCTCATATGCTCCTCCACGTAACGATAATTTTCAACTGTTTCAACTTCTGAAGATGCTTTCCACATTCATACCATGTCCCTTATCTTAGGGTTTAACCCATACACAAAATGATTTTCTTGACGTTGATCGGCATCCATGTACGAGACATATTTTACTAAGTCCATGAACATGATCTCATACTCTTCCATGGTCTTCTTTCCCTGAAATAGAGCATCAAATGCTCCCACCTGTTGTTACTCATAGTATGCAGGAAAATATTTCCTCCAGAACCTTTCCTCAAAAATCTCCCATGAGACGGTGCCTGGGGTAAGGTGCAATTGCCTCTCCAAGTTACCCCACTAGTTCAAGGCATTGTCCATCAAATAAAACATGACTATCTTTTCCTAAGTAAACTACTAACTCTCTCACCTCACTAGCTAGGATATCACTGTGGGGTACTCACCAATTATCCTAATTTATCTATTCAATCAAATGTCTAACCCTTCCTGGTTGTAGATCACTTCCCTAAATCAATACACACTTGTATTAATCACCCGTAGGATATTATTTTTAATTGTCCTTGTAATACCTCAGTTTCCCATGTGTTTTCTATTCATTACATTAATCTTATTTATCCTACTATTTTAGACATTTACTTACCAATTCCTTGTTATATTTTTAATTTAGCAATGAACTATATATATAACCATACCAACAAGTACCTTAAATTATATATATTTATGAATAAATAGATAAATTTATGGCTAATTAATTATGATTAATTATAATCACGTGTAAGTTAAACTAACTTTCATTTGTACAAACAAAAAAAATGAATTATATATATAAAAAAATATAATTATTAATTTAAGTTTAAATCCCCCCTTCTTTTATAATATGAATAATTTTTTTTTAAATAATACTAATAATAAATAAATAAAATAAAATTTAAAATACTTATATATAAAATAAATTAAGAAATAAGAAACTTAAATAAAGAATTAGTTTTGATTAAAAAAAAAAAAAATTAAACTTCCTTATGGCACGCAACTCAGACCTGCATATGGCATGCAACCCATACCTGCATGGGATTCTACATGTTTCCCTTCCCGCTCTTAGCAAAAAAAAAAAAAATTGAGACACTTGAACCCTACTCATCGTCTTTCCTCCTCACTTCACTCATTGCCTAGCTCAAAGAGAATGAGGCCAAAGCTTTGCAGTTCACTGCATGAGTTTGGTAAAAACTTGGTATCTCCTTTTGATTACCAATACATTCATGTATATCTCCAGGATTCCAACTCATTTCTGTCAGGGATCTAGAGTTGTATGCCATTCCTGCTATAGATTGGATGGATATAAACCGTCCAATGGGTTTGAGTTTCCCTATTGCGACATTATTTGATGTAGTATTGCAAAGGGTTTGGAGTCGGCAAGTCATTTTTCTCTACAGATAGTCCTCCAATATGGAAGAAGGGAAGCTCTGTAGTCCTCTCTACCTAAATGGGTACAATAGGACTAGGGAGGATTTCTCACCAGCTTCAGTGACCACTACCTGCAACAAATTAGTTTGGGCAGAGTCCAAATGCATATGGAGCATTGTCATCGTGGATATCATCAATCGATTAGCAGCCTCTAGTTTAACTATGATTACACGGGAATTCGTGGGGCACATCGGTGATTTGGAACTAGCAGCATTTTCTTTGGTTGTGGGTCTCATTGTAGGGTTTGATTCTGGCATCTTGATGGGAATGGGAAATGTTCTTTGGACTCTTTGTGGGCAAACTTTTGGCCAAAATAAACACCATATGCTCGAAATATATCTCCAACACTCTTGGATTGTACAACTCGGATTTGTAGTGCTTCTTCTTCCCATTTTTCTCTTTACAACCACTACTCTTAGGTTTCTGGGACAGTCTGAGGATGTAGGTCAACTATCAGGGAGAATAGTGTTGTGGTGCATTCCTCTTCAGTTTTCATTTCCATTCTATTTTTCCATTTAGAGATATCTAATTTCATAACTTTTTCTGGGAAAGAATGGTTTGGCCCTTGGGAAAGCATGTAGTGTAAGAATGGTTTGCCCCTTGTCAGCTCCTCCTTGGTGGCTTGATGCTTGATATCAGTGAGCACAATAGTCAAATATTGGGAGAAAATTCACTTGTCCTTCAATTTGTGAAGTCGACGGGTTGTATGAGGGTTTGGCGCATGGTATGGGAGGTTTGTGGCTAAACATATTTTTTGTATTCGTGGTGCACCGCCCCTTGTGGGCTCCCTCCTTATGTCTTTGTGTTAAGCACTTGGCCCTATGTTTCAGGATTTAGTATTGTGTGTTGGCTAATTTTTCATCTGACTTGGTATATAAATGGAGATTTGGATCAATAAATAATAACCCCAATAACATTTTTATTTTTTATTTTTTATTTTTTTGTACAGGGTCTTTTGTTTATTTTACAATATTTATGAATCTAACTCTGTTAATTTTTGGGCTATGCAGGTGAAGATTAGTACATGTTGTTGGAACAAGGTTCTTCTGGGTAGTCTTCATAGGTTTTATGTGTTGTAAATAAAGGGTTTCTAGGTTGTAGGTTAGGGGTTTGGGGAACAAATTGAACAATCATGTGGGAGGTCAAGCCCAGGTTTCAGTTTTGAAACTGGGCTTTGATACCATTTCTAAGGCCTTCCTATTTCAGGGCCTATATA
>JASDQU010308073.1:72712-107189 GCA_032191745.1 Picea mariana | reverse complement strand
CCCCAACTACCTTATCCCCTCATTAATTCCCCAACAACCTTATCCCCTCATTAATTACTTCACCTACCTTTTTAATAATAAAATAATAAGAGACTCATTGAATTTATTTTATTAATTAATTTTATTTAAATTAACAATTATGATAACTAAATAATCAAATTGTGTTGTTACATACACCCACCCTACAATAAAATTTGTCCCAAAGTTAGAGTAATTTACGATAAAAGGGTAATGACATATAATTCATACATTGACATCAAATAAACAATATCGTCAATTTAAAAAAATTATACATACTAGTGTACATGTGCAAGGCATGCATGTGTAGCTAGCACATACAAGACTCACACATGTACCAATGAAAATAATTATCACACCTAAAGTAATTATTGTGTCATCCAATTGAATCAACAAGACCATTCATTTCATAAAAGATAGTAGACCATTTAAAACGTTTGCAAAATCCCTCAATTATAATAATTTAGCACAAGCAAAATTCACTTAGATAATTGTAGTTCAATCAAGAAATTATAAATACACATATATACATATTTTTCAAAAAGGATAGAACAATAAATTCTACTATAAGGTGAAAACTCCACACACTCTCGACTACTTCTAGTCATCCTTCCTCCCTAACCTACTTTCATCTTTCATCCCTATCCTTCCTTTAATGGACTATCTTGGAGCGTCAACTATAATGAACTAACTCTAGATAGAACCCGTAAGTGGAAGTGTCAACTCTCTTGACCAAGCTTCCCCAGCAGAAAACTAGAGGTCATCATTAGACATCTAGGGGAGCGTGAGATAACACCGTCCTCCCATGACTTCAGGTTTCAGAGGATAGATGGTGGGAAATGCCTCCACCCCTCCTAATAGAACTAGGTTCAACACTCTACCATGGACCCTATCATTGTATATTCAAATTTAGGCAGTCTCGCCACCTGAAAAACCTGCACTTGTCCACATATCATAGCAATGCATTTAAATTAACATAATTTCACATACACATATTCATACCATATTGTTTCTCGGTTGATGTTCATGACATCAAAATTTTATTATCATTATCCTTTGGATATTTCATAGCCAATTGACCTGTAGATTAGTCTATAACATAGACTCATACATATTCATGCATTATTATCATGTAAATGCATTTAATCATATCCTCAATTCGGTATCCACGCACCAACAACTTTAAATGTCGAAATTTTCAAGTTAGAAATAGATTGCATAATATCCATCATAATTCAAATAACGATAAACATTCATAGAATTGACATTCACATAGGTCCATATGTCTTAAAATTTCAAGTGTATCATTATTAGTTTCATAGTTAATAGAAAATAAACGATGATTAGGCCTTAAGTAATTCCAGCTATATAAGTCAAAAGGTGGCATTACATACACCCAACCTTCGGGGAAAATATTCCTAAGGTGGTCAAAAAAGTGAGGGATGATCTCATCATAAAACCTTTGCATCCTCCCAAGTAACATATCCTGGGCTATACTTTCCCTATTGGACCTTAAATTGGTCTACCAAATGATTCATGAGATGTCAAACCCTACGATCCAATACATATAATGGTTTGATCATGAGGGTTCCTGCATCCTATAATTGCAATTCCTTCCAATTTCGTTTATGAGATTCGTCAGCAACATAATGACGTAGAACAGATACATGAAAAACATTATGAGTTTTATGCAAGTGGGGTGGTAGTACAAGATGATAGGAAATGGGTCCAATTCTCTCTTGTATTTTGAACGGTCCTATAAATCGAGGCAACAACTCTGTCCCCTTCCCGTACTGAATGGTAGTCTTATAAGGCATGATACAAATGAAAACTCGATATCCCACTTTATAACTTCAGTCATTCCTATATGAAACAACCTAACTTTTTTGTCTATCATGTGCTTCCTTTAGTCAATGTCGAATCTAAATCACCTTTTCCTCCATATCTTGAATCAATTTTGGCCCAACTGTCACTTGGTCTTCTAACCTTTCCCAACTCAATGGTGTCCTGCATGTACTNGGTTTGATTATCCATAACATACATCCTAAGCATGTCTTCCATAACCTCATTTTCTCTCTCAGTTTTCCCATATGTTTTGGGAGGATATGTTGTGCTTAAGTTCAACTAAGTTCCCAATGTTGACTGCAAACTTGTCCAAAATCTAGATGTGAATCAGGATCCCCTATCTGAAATGATGTTCTTGGGTAACCCGTGCAGATGAATGACCTCACTTATAAACACGTGTGCCACATCAGTTACATCATAAGTTTCTCTAACTGGAATAAAATGAGAACTCTTGGTCAACTCATCAACAATCACAAGAATGTCATTGTGTCTATGCGATGTGAGCGAAAATCCCACAATAAAATCCCTAGAAATGACTTTCCACTTGGACATAGGAAATCATGCGGTTGTAGATACCTTCTAGGTGGTGATGGTCATTCTTCACTTGTTGACACTCTAGGCACTTAGTGACAAAATGGACTACATAATGCTTCATTCCTACCCAGAATAAAATCTTCTTCATGCCTACGTACATTTTCTTCACACTCGGATGTGCACAATAAAGTGCTCTATGGGCTTCCTTGAGTATGATGCTTCGAATATCCCCGACTTCGGGGATGTACATCCTTCCCTGATACCTTAATAATCCATCTGCATCTAGGATATATGCTTCATACTTTGGATCTAATTGCCTCCCACTCTAGAGTGTCAAAGTAACCTTTAAATACCAACTATCTTCAAGAAGTTTCCCCAACACACGCTCCCACAAATTAACTTTTAAGGGTACCAAGGAGAATACACGTGGTCTCCTTCACAAGGCGTCCATGACCACATTCTCCTTTCCCTTGATGTATGAAATTCCAAAATCATACTCACTCATAAAATCACTCCATTGCCTCTGCCTGGTACTGATATCCCTTTGAGTGAAGATATGATTTAAGCTTTCATGGTCATTTTTTAGCTCAAAGATTCACCTTACTAGATAATGCCTCCAAAGCTTCAGAGCTAGCATTATATCTACCAACTCTAAATCATGATTAGCATAAAGATCCTCATTTTGCTTCAACTTTCTTGATGCATATGCTATCACTCCCCCATCTTTCATTATCATGGCCACCAATCCTTGCTTCGAGGAATCCATGTAGATTGTGAAGTCTTTTCCATATCCGACACTTGTAAAATTCGTGCACTAGTTAGTAACCTCTTAAGATCGATAAATTCAATAACGCATTATTTTTTCCATTCATACCTAACCCCCTTGCACTGCAAGGTGGTGATGGGTTTCACTATCTTATATAACCCTTCCACAAACCTGCAATAATATCCTACTAGCTCCATGAAGATTCTTACCTCATGAGAATTTTTTGGCACTTTCCATTCCATAATGGCCTTTACTTTTTCTAGGTCCAGAAAGATTCCTTCACTGGAAATGATATGACCTAAAATAGTCAATTTATTTCTAGAAGAAAGAACACTTCGACAACTTTCCATACATTTTTTTCCCTCTAAGGACGACAACACCACTCAAAAGTGTTCCTCGTGTTCTCTTTCGTTCTTGGAATAGATGAGGATATCATCCAGAAAGACCTATACAAAGTGGTCTAAGTACTTTCAAAATACACCATTCATGAGGCTCATGAATATTGTTGGCACATTGGTGAAACCAAAAGGTACTACAACAAACTCGTAATTCCCAAACCAAGCTCGAAAGGTAGTTTTAGGAATATCACCTTCCTTAATCCTTAACCGATGATACCCTAATCATAGATCATTTTTTGAGAACTCTAATGCTCCTTTCATCTGATCAATGAAGTCATCTATCCTTGGAATTGGGTACCTATTTTTTCACTATAGCACGGTTCAAGTCCCTATAATCTATACACGGTCGTAAGGAACCATCCTTCTTCTTGATATAAATTACTGGTGCACCCCGAGGTGAGACACTAGGACTTATTATCCCTAATTCAAGTAGTTCCTTCAACTGCATCTGCAACTCACAAATTTCCGGCTCCATCATCCTATATGGTGTCTTGGAAATTGGCTCTGCACCAGGTTTTATCTCAATGGTAAAATGAATCTCCCTTTCAGGAGCTAACCCTGGTAACTCTTTCGGAAAAACATCCTCAAACTCCGACAATACTGGATAGTGATCCATGGAAGGTCCTTTCCCTTCATTGACTTCTTCCACTACATATAATAGACAACCTTGCTTCATGCAGCATTTAACCTTCATGGTAGAGATAAATCATAGAGACACCTTCCTTCGTACACCATGGATCTGTACTGACCTTCCTTCATTGTCAACATAAAGCACCCTTTTTCAGGAAACAATCTACCAAAGATTGATGGGCTTCTAACTATTCCATTCAAAGGATTAGTTCATATGTCCCTAGAGTAATGACGTACACCTTCAACCTAGTAGTACACACCCCTTCGACAACTTTCCATACATTTTTTTCCCTCTAAGGACGACAACACCACTAGGTCCTACTGCTTTTTTCCCCCCTGAATCCATCTCGACTTGTTTAAATTCATCGTGCTCATAGGATGCCAAACCAAACTTTTCTAATGCATAAGGTGAAATGAAACTATATGTAGCACTAGAATCAAATAAAATCTTAACATTGACATGATTTAGCGTACTTGACGAATCCAGCACAGTGGATTGATGCTCTACCTAGTGGTTATCAATTGTCACATAAATTTGGTGGCTACCACTTGCTCTTCCCATCAGGGCCTTTCCTTCTTTAGGCACAAAGCATGCTTGTTACTCTCGAAAATCATGTTGGTAATGAGGTCCTCCACACCCCCAACAAGTAACACCTGATGCAACTTGCACACTGCCCTGTGACGGTCTCTGAAATGAGTTCTTCCCTTGGAACCCCTTCCCCTACTAACTGCTCCTCGAGAAGGTCGTGGATTTTCTTCTGTCGCGCTTCATGATGAGTGGGATGTTGTATTCATTTCCATTGAAATACATGTTGTAACTGCTCTAGGTGCGACTCTATTTCCATAAGGAGGTGCCCTAGAGATTCCTCCCTTGGATAAAGTCCTAGGGGCCTTCCCCACGAATCCAGGATGTTGTGGAATGGTTGACCTCATGCCTTCGTTTAATCTCATATGCTCCTCCACGTAATGATAACTTTCAACTATTTCAACTTCTGAAGATGCTTTCCACATTCGTACCATGTCCCTTATCTTAGGGTTTAACCCGTACACAAAATGATTTTCTTGACATTGATTAGCATCCATGTACGAGAAATATTTTACTAAGTCCATGAACATGATCTCATACTCTTCCATGGTCTTGTTTCCCTTAACTAGAGCATCAAATGATCCCACCTGTTGTTACTCATAGTATGCAGGAAAATATTTCCTCCAGAACCTTTCCTCAAAAATATCCCATGAGACGGTGTCTAGGGTAAGGTGCAATTGCCTCTCCAAGTTACCCCATCAATTCAAGGGATTGTCCATCAACTAAAACATGACTATCTTTTCCTAAGTAAACTACCAACTCTCTCACCTCACTAGCTAGGATATCATTGTGGGGTACTCACCAATTATCCTAATTTATATATTCAATCAAATGTTTAACCCTTCCTGGTTGTAGATCCCTTCCCTAAATCAATACACACTTGTATTAATCACTTGTAGGATATTATTTTTAATTATCCTTGTAATACCTTAGTTTCCCATGTGTTTTTTATTCATTACATTAATCTTATCTATCCTACTATTTTAGACATTTACTTACCAATTCCTTGTTATATTTTTAATTTAGCAATGAACTATATATATAACCATACCAACAAGTACCTTAAATTATATATATTTATGAATAAATAGATAAATTTATGGCTAATTAATTATGATTAATTATAATCACGTGTAAGTTAAACTAACTTTCATTTGTACAAACAAAAAAAATGAATTATATATAAAAAAATATAATTATTATAATTTAAATTTAAATCCTCCCTTGTTTTATAATATGAATAATTTTTTTTAAATAATACTAATAATAAATAAATAAAATAAAATTTAAAATACTTATATATAAAATAAATTAAGAAACAAAGAGCTTAAATAAAGAATTAGTTTTGATTAAAAAAAATAAAAATTAAACTTCCTTATGGCACACAACTCAGACCTGCATATGGTGTGCAACCCATACCTGCATGGGATTCCACATGTTTCCCTTCCCGCTCTTAGCAAAAAAAAAATAAATTGAGACACTTGAACCCTACTCATCGTCTTTCCTTCTCACTTCGCTCATTGTCTGGTTCGAAGAGAACGAGGCCAAAGATTTACAATTCAATGCATGAGTTTGGTAAAAAAATGGTATCTCCTTTTGATTATCAGTACATTCCTGTATATCTCCAGGATTCCAACTCATTTATGTCAGATATCTAGAGTTTTATTCCATTCCTGCTATAGATTGGATGGATATAAACCGTCCAACGGGTTTGAGTTTCCCTATTGCAACATTATTTGATGTAGTAGTGTAGAGGGTTTGGAGTCGGCAAGTCATTTTTCTTGATAGATAGTCCTCCAATATGGAAGAAGGGAAGCTCTATAGTTCTCTCTACCCAAATGGGTACGATAGGACTAGGGAGGATTTCTCACCAGCTTCAGTGACCACTACCTGCAATAGATCATTTTGGGCAGAGTCCAAATGCATATGGAGCATTGTCATCGTGGATATCGTCAATTGATTAGCAGCCTCTAGTTTAACTATGATTACACAAGAATTCATGGGGCACATCGGTGATTTGGAACTAGCAGCATTTTCTTTGGTTGTAGGTATCATTATAGGGTTTGATTCTGGCATCTTGATGGGAATGGGAAATGTTCTTTGGAATCTTTGTGGGAAAACTTTTGGCTGAAATAAACACCATATGATCGAAATATATCTCCAACTCTCTTGGATTGTACATCTCGTATTTGCAGTGCTTCTTCTTCCCATTTTTCTCTTTATAACCACTACTCTCAGGTTTCTGGGACAGTTTGAGGATGTAGGTCAACTATCAGGGAGAATAGCGTTGTGGTGCATTCCTCTTCAGTTTTCATTTCCATTCTATTTTTCCATTTATAGATATTTAATTTCATAACGTTTTCTAGGAAAGAATGGTTTGCCCCTTGGGAAAGAATGTAGTGTAAGAATGGTTCGCCCCTTGTCATTTCCTCCTTGGTGGCTTGATGCTTGATATCAGTGAGCACAATAGTCAAATATTGGGAGAAAATTTACTTGTCCTTCAATTTGTGAAGTCAACGGGTTGTATGAGGGTTTGGCGCATGGTATGGGAGGTTTGTGGCTAAACATATTTTTTGTATTCGTGGTGCACTGCCCCTTGTGGGATCCCTCCTTGTGGCTTTGTGTTAAGTGCTTGGCCCTATGTGTCAGGATTTAGTATTGTGTGTTGGCTGATTTTTCATCTGACTTGGTATATAAATGGATATTTGGGTCAATAAATAATAACCCCAATAACATTTTTATTTATTTATTTTGTACAGGGTCTTTTGTTTATTTTACAATATTTATGAATCTAACTCTATTAATTTTTTGTCTACGCAGGTGAAGATTAGTACATGTGGTTGGAACAAGGTTCTTCTGGGTAGTCTTCATAGGTTTTATGTGTTGCAAATAAAGGGTTTCTAGGTTGTAGGTTAGGGGTTTGGGGAACAAATTGAACAATTATGTGGGAGGTCAAGCCCAGGTTTCAGTTTTGAAACTGGGCTTTGATACCATTTCTAAGGCCTTCCTATTTTAGGGCCTCAATAATATATATATAGATATAGATATAGATATAGATATTGTTATCTCCTATTGAAATAACTTCAATTTAGTTTATGGTTTTCTTTCATGGTTTTCATTATATCAGGAATAAACTGGTAAAAAACATAATAAAAACAAAAACATATTAACAACAACAACATAATAGCAACAACAACATAATAAAATACATACCTCGACCTGCAGGTTGGTTGATTTATCCCCCTAGTTCACTTGTTCTTCTTCTTGCCCAAACTGGCCAACTGGATATTAACCTCCTATCCAACTAGGAACAACCTCTTTAACTCCCTAGCTCCATGAATCCTTGCGGTTTCTTGACCCCCAAGCCCAAAGTTCCCAACAATAGCAGTGTCCCTGTAAAATCTCCCAAAGAAACATGTTCTTTCAATTTCCTCCTTCTTCTTCTCTCTTTCGGAATTTCTTCCTTTCCTCCTTCCCCAATTACCGCCCCCCCCAAAAAAACAAATACCCTTCTCCAAGTCCTCTCCCCTCTTCCTTATCCTTCTCTCTTGAATCTGTCCCCCTCATTCAATTCCCCAACTTCCTTATCCCATCATTAATTCCCCAACATCCTTATCCCCTCATTAATTACTTCACCTACCTTTTTAATAATAAAATAATAAAAGACTCATTGAATTTATTTTATTAATTAATTAAATTTAAATTAACAATTATGATAACTAAATAATCAAATTGGGTTGCTACACCTAGAGAAAGGAGCTTAGGTATCGTCTTCCAATCGCCATGAGAATTCAAGCAAAGGAAAATTTCAATCATAGACATAGACTATTGCAACAACATGATGAATGTAGGAAATTACTAAAGTCGACTTCCATATATGTGCATTTACAAAAGGAGGCTTCCATATATGTGCATATACAAAAATTATTTTGTATGTGTATATGTGCAGTTGGGTGGATAGCTCTCACCTAGCGTTGATGTGGAGTAGTCCCATCCATACATACTCCATCACGGTCACATGTTACCATTCTTCCATCCGTTGATCACCATCAAAATGTGCCCATAGAACATACGATATAGATGGATGACCAATACAACGCACATTGACTTCATGATCACTTGAATTTTGAATTTAGTAAAGGCATTAGGTTTTGAATTTTTAATTTAGTAAAGGAACTAGGTTTTCATTATTGAATTTCACACATATATGCTTTCCATATTTTTTCATTAATAGGGAGTGGACAATGTATTTGGGAGTTTTTCTAGCTTAAAATTCCTCGACTCAGATTCGATGTCGAGTCAGTTCTTGACAAAGGTGGAGGCCTTTCTGGAGCCCTTCAAGGTTCACTTCTTCCTAACATTGATATCGTAGGTGGAATACTTTGTCTTTCCTTCTCTTCACTTGCTAGGGAACGACTATCCATGGAGACCGTATTCAAGTGGAATATGTCTCATTGCTTTCTCATCTCTCAGACAATATGCTTAATGAGATATTATGTGGCATTTTGGAATTCAAAGGGTTTCGTTAATGTTGCAGTGTTTATAGTAGAAATGTTATCTCCTATACATATATGAAAGAATTATTTTATATGCACATATACGAAATAATCTTAGTTATCAATTATCCTATTTTTCCCTCACTATTAGGTTGAACAAAGATATCTTTCACGGCACTAGTCAGTGTGTGAGACTTTTTCAAACATGAAAAATCTCGTAAGGGATGAACCTATGCATAAGAAGGTCATGGCCAAAGTTCTTTAGGATACCAACTAATGGACCCATACCCAAGACGATTCTTGTGCTTTTCCTTTCTTTGGAAATGTTAGTTCCCCCATGATGGCCACTTTGAAGATTCTTGGGTTTAATGTAGGACTGTCGGTTTTTGTATAGACCACTATGAATGTCCCAAATTATCTTGATGCTTCTCACATAAGCACCTTAAATTTCATGTTGGGGGCATGTATAGGACGTAAGCCCAAGTTCCCTTGCAATTTTTTCAAAGGATATGACCTTACTCCAGGTATGATTTTAAGGATGGAAATTTATATTAAAATGTAGAAACATGGGATAATATTACTAGTCCTGAATATGAAAAATGTAAAATTTTTGGTGATAGATTTGTAAAAATATTCAAATTTATAAGTATTTTATATAGATTCTATAAAATTTTGGCGATTTTTAAGGTAAAATAATTTTATTCTATGGAATTCGGGCGAATCGTTTTTAGAAAAAATGGAAATTGGTGAATCATTTTTTGGGAAAACCATGGAAAATTATCCCATTTTCAAAATATAGCCCCTAAAATCATCTATACCTTACTCATTTGTTCCTTGTTATTTCCATGGTACAAAGAGCGTGGTCCTTGTCTCAAGACCTTTCTAGTTCTGAGTCATCTCTGGTTTCCAAATGATATATTCAATCACTGGTTGATGAAGCGGTCGTGCCGATGCAATATTTGACCAACCCCAGTCTCATTTTGTGGGGTGATGCATATCTTGACCATGTTGTATCACATCATATTTAATCAATGGTTGAGGAAGTGGTCATGCCAATGCAATCTTTGGTTGATCCCACTCTTCTCTTAGAGAGTGACGAGCCTACCAAAGTGGTCCTACCTATGCAATATTTGGTTGATGCCACTCTTATTTCGGGGACTAATGCATATTTTGACTATGTCTTTAGAATTTATAGTTCAGTAACTTCTGAACATGGGGGAAATCCACTCTTTTAAAGTATTCTCCCTCCAAGTCGAAGGATGGTTTCCTTTGATGGGAATGATCTTGTTGAGCCTCGCCTTCCTTCTTATGCAACTTTCTAGATAAATGTTAAAGTTAGTTCAATAGGAATTTATTGATGTATTGTTGATGAAGGATCCTCTGCAAGTATTTTCTCCCCCTTGGATTGGAAAGAATTGGGTTCTCCCAACATTGTGTCATCTACTTGTGAGCTAATGTATTTCGACAGAAGACCTAGTGAATATTTGGGGATTATTCCTTAGTTTCATATCATGTTAGGTGGAAATATTGTCCTAGTTGATATATTAGTGGTTATAGACCCTTTAGATTTCAATATTCTTTGGAGGTGTGATTATGTTTATGTTATGAATGTTGTGGTGTATATGCTCTTTAATCTGATGTATTTTCCTCACAATGAAACCATTGTAACTATTGATCATTTTTCATCTAATAATCACCATTGTAGTTCGACTTTATCTCGATTTTCCCCTTCCTAGTGTTTGAGTCGAATATTCCCCACCTCGGGTGAATTATGTGGCATCATATCCTCGGTGATCAATTTCTTCCAAGAAGGTTCCTTTAAAATTATGTTTTCCTTCTACAGACAAGGTCTCAACAATTTATTAGGTGTTTTATCCAATGGGGACATGGGAGCCTTTGGCTCCCTTATTGGCCCATGTAATCTAGATTTTTCCCTTGAGTTTGATCTTACTATTTGTGAGACCTCAATCCCTAGTAATGGTAATCCTTCCAATTCTGGTTTTCTAGATGTTGAATTTCCTTTGGATGAGGCTATCATTGAAGCTATGAATTTGGATTTTTGACCTCCTCTTGAAATAGAAACCTTACAAGCTAGGTACCAAAAGAACCCTTTGCCCGATCCTAACAATGGGTTGTACTGAGAGAAATAATAGGTGTTGTGCTACTTATATGTCTAATATAATGCACTCATTAATTATCAATCCGAGATTCGTAATCAACAGAGTTACAAGACACCAGTAAGAAAGGTAATTCCTAATGTCACGAGTATAGAATCAAACTAGATTATGTATGCTGGAAACAAATCAAAATAGAAAACTATAATGCACTTTGGATGTCCTTCACAGAGAGGCTATCTATTCCATTATGGCACATGCAAGTATGAGATGGAATTGGTTTGATAGATCAACTCTAATGTCTGACCCAGAAAACTAATTGTGCAATCCACACTTTCTAAAAGGAAATCACGCATCAATCAACATAGCATGGGTAGTTCAACAATCTATCTGTTGGTTTTGTTGTTGTTCACAATGAATTTCACTAATTCTTCTCCCAAGTAGTTTTGACTATTGCTGCCAACGGTTATGATCACTCAAGGAAATCAAATTCATGAGAATAGAAAACAGAGCATATGCAAAAACAGAGCAATTAAAGATCTAAGCAATTATAAAATGGAAATCTTAATCTAAGTTACACTGCTATCATCTAACAGAGTTAAAGCTTTAGCTAATTCACTGTCTATACTACTGAAAACAAATACTAATACTAATCTATGAAGAGTCTGACCTTTGTTGGGTAGTGGGCCCTTGTCGCTTCAAAAGGTCAGTTGTTGAAGTCTACAGGAAGCTTGCTTTTAACACACACATTACTCTCACTCACACTTCAAAACATGAAATCAAAACTCTCTTTAACAACTCAACTCATTCTTAATCATAGATAATCAGAATATGGAGATAAAACGACATTCCATTAATCTTCACTCAGAAATATGTTCTATACTATCATACGCTGCTTACATATTGATGGTATGCTAACTCTCCTCTTCTTATACCATCCTTACCACGACTATTTAATAGTCTGCATCGTGAAACACAAGGAGGCAAAGTGATTTGCAAATCAATTAGTTCTTAAGTTTAATCATTCAGTTACATCTTTAGCTTCATTCTCAAGACACGAAGTGCATGAGGATGAGGCAATTAATCAAACTGTTCTTATCATAGCCTTACTAAATGAATAGACATCCACCAATTGACTTAGGCAAGATCTGGCACTTAACTTAGTGCATTAGGCTCTTCCATATCAGTATTAGATCGTAAAAGGCAGATAGTACCGGATCACGATAGGGCGCAAAAGGTGGTACCAGATCATGACAGAGTGTGGCCATTGGTACTAGATCATAATAGAGTGTTCTCGTTGGTACCGGATCACCACAAGTGAGATTTAGTACTGGATGTGTTTGGTACCAGATCAGATAACAACAATCTTGGTGCACAGGTACCGGATCATGATAGAGCTGGTACAGGAACGCTAGACATCTAGGGGTCAAAGATTCACATATGACAAATCGAGCATTAGTACATGAAATATTTAATTCCTTAACTTAATAAACCACAAAATGCATGAATTAACCATACTTTACCTTATGACCTTATTACTGGCAATTGGTAGCGTTCTTGTCATTCACTCAAGGTTTAGGTAGGTCCAAAAAGGTATAGGTGAAGAGTAAAATAGGGTAATGAGAATGTCAATTTCAAGTCTCAACATTCCCCCGTGCCAAAATCATTGCATGTCCTCATGAAACCGAAAACAAAACCCAAAATTTTCAAAACTTGAGACTGTGTTCTTTACTTGGGTGGATCAATGATATTGATGGCTGAAGTCTCTTCTCTTAGCTCCCTTTTGATGACCCTAACATATTGTAGGTGTCATAATACCTTCTTGATCTTGTTAGAGGTCTCTTCATGGCTGTCTTGAATTTGTTGGTTGGTTGCTTTCAACTACTCATTTTCCTTTTTGATATATCTATCCAAGAGTTGATATTCCTTTACTTCCTATTGGAGTTCCTGATTTTGTTTTTTTAATTCCCCAATCCTTTTCTTCATTTGTTCTCTTGTCAAGTTCTTTGTTGATTCTACCAGTGTTGGTTGGGTTCTCTCCCTTTCCTCCACTTCCTCCCTCATCCCACATAGAGTAATAGTGTCTTGCTCTTCGGTCAAACTATGGATGTCATGTTGAATTGGTAGATCCTCAGAAGGGGAGGTAAGGTCGATTGGATCTTCCCATGTATGAGGACTAACTATTGTGTTTCCCTTCTTTTCCATGCTCCTTGTAGTTCTTTTAAAAGGAGGTACTGGATTAGGGATGCTTACAGGCTTCCTTTTCTTCTTCTCTAATTGTGAAATGGTGATAGGGGGTTGTGCCATAGACTGTTTACTTTTAGTTTCTGAGCTATGCTTCCTTTTCTTTATCATTTTCTGATGGTCCTCTTTCTCAACTGCCACTGTGGAAGTCTCCTCAACTAATTTGTTTTTACCTTTTAATTCAGAACTTTTAGAAGTCTTGTTGACTGTGGAGGAGGACCCTACCTTTTCATGTTGGCTCACTGCCCTAGATGATGGTGGAGTTGTTTCATCCTTCTTTCTCTTTTTCTCTTGGGGTTCCTTACTTTTCTTTAGACTATGCTAGGTTTCCTCCATAGATTTGTTTCCTGTGGGAAGGTGTTGTGTGATAAGGGTTTTCCAACTAATCCTTTGTTTCCTAGCCCATGCAAAACTAGCATTTTAATGAAACCTTGATGGTAGATGCTAGTCTTTTCTATTTTGGAGATGGATCTAACACCCCTTACCATTTTATTCAAACTCATCCATAGAAAATAGGGAAAATCGATTTCAGGGCCTCCTTCAAAATGCAATAGGAGCCTAAGGTGATAAATGAAAGTCGTGACATACCTTCCTTCATAGGTGACAAATTGTTGAAGACTGGTAATCATTGGATGGAATTCTTCTTTGATGTAGTTTCTAGGGATCCCTTTCTTCTAGTCAGGATGTTGATGATCTTCCTTCAAGAATTGTTGGCACATATCTTTGTTAATTCCCACACCTTTGAATTATTTAGCTCCTCTATTAGGCAGTCCTGTAACCTCCCTTATAGTTTCTTCATTAATTATCAGTTGTAGATTGATTATACGTGTCGTCTCTCCATCATAACCTTGTATAAATTCCTGAGATATCTTCTCGTTCCAGCCTGTAAACTTTTCCAGAAATGGTATCCACCCTAATCTGGCATATTTTTCTTGACATAATTGGTATTCCTTGGTTTCCCTATAAATTTGGAGAATTGGTTCGTGTCTCGTAACAACCATCATTATAAGTTGAGAAAAAGATTGGGTTGTAGCACAACGGTTTAGTGAATTGATCGAGGGTTTGGTACCGGAAAGGAGTAGGCTCGGAACTGGAGAGAATCTCACGACGGGGGGAAGTATGATGATGGTGTTGCGAATGGTAAGTTTAAGTGAGAGTGCTTGCAAGAAAAATTATGAACAAATGAGGCTTATTTGGATGGCTTCACCACCAGATAAACCATTTCATATCTACCCGTTACTGTAATGATGAGGATAAGATGTCGCGTATCATGGCATCATTTTAGAATAGGTGATTGGACGTTCAGGTGGTGAAATTAATGTTGGATTGTGGTTCATGGTATAGGATAGGTTCATGAATTTTCTTGAGGATGAAATATATTCGTGGGTTATCATTGCTATGCATGCTTCATATTTTGATATGATTTCTGCCTTTAACCATGTTCAAGGGATATGAGAGGATTAATTAGGTTTAGGCATATAGGTATGAGGGATAGGCACATGGGTTTAATACTAAGGTCGTAGGATCTAGTATAGCTTTTCATATTTATTGTAGTTTTATAAACATAGGAAAATAAATACCATTTTACCTTTGCTTTCACCTTTGTATGATCGATGCCCATAGCATGTGTGACTTCTTCTAAATTGTCAAAATTCATCCTTTTAGACTGAAGCTTCTTGAAAACTTGGTATGGGAATGTCCTGTACTTCTGATGTGCATATCTTCTTTTGTATTTGGTTCTGCAGAGTGATCATGTAAGTCTGAAAAAGAGTTCTGAAGGGGCTCTTTGACCTTCCCCCATGCCGAAGATGTTGTATCTCTGTAGGCAAGAAGATTTAATCAATTTATATCATAATGGAGAAGGATGATAAGAGCAAAAGAAACCAATCAAATTTTAGAAGTACAGCTTATCACTTATCATATGATCCAATGTCAGAAAAAAATGAAATTGCCCTTCTTTTAATGGAGTATTGACAAAGGTACCATTCATCAGTGAAATAGGGGAATACATATATGTTTGCGTCTCATGACAAAAAAATGAAATTGCCCTGCTTTTAATGGATTATTGACAGAGGCAGAATTCAACAGTGAAACAGGGGAATACATATATGTTTGCATCTCATGCCAAGAAAATGAATTTGCCCTACTTTTGATGGATTATTGATAGAGGTAGCATTCAACAATGAAACAGGGGAATACATATATATTTTCCAGAAGAACAGATCCCACCTAACTTTCTTCAAAGATTTACTATCATTGGTTGTTATAGATAAATTTCATAATATGAGTAGATTAGGCTCCCTAGTTAGGATTCCACTCTTAAGAAGTTTCCTTCTTAGATAGTGTAGCATTTAGATGTCAGACCAGTAAGTTGACTTAGGGTGATTCTCAAATGGACATTTGCTTGGAGAATTATATTTCTAATTCATCTAAGATTTTGTATCTCATGAAAGCCAATAATGAATTTTTATTTTAGATGGAAAAAAGTGGATTTTTCAATCAGACAAGTATAGATGAGACATGTTTCAACCCGAACCCACTACCAGCAAGCCTGTTCAGTACTCCGGTGGGGTGGTTGTGATAATTAGTGAGAGGTGCCTTCCCCAGGTAGAATGCTCCATTGCCAATAGGCCTGTTCAGTATCCTGATGGGTTTGCCTAGTCATACCATAGACCGGTACTCGTTGCCAGTAGACCTGTTCAGTATCCCAGTGGGTTAGTCTCTTAAACTCTTTTTCCATCAGAGGCTTCTTGTCCATAGTCACCTATTTTGGTTTGTATTAAAGAGTGCTTTGCACAGTGACAGGGGAGGCTCATCTGAAAACCTTTTTACAGGGTGGGATGGTATTGGGTTGGAAGGCATAAACTCTTCTTTTATACGTCTTTTAAAGATTTTTCTAAAGGAAAAAAATAAACTTTTATGCACATTATTTCTTTAGAGTGATCCAGATGTATAATTTTGTCTGAAGTTGTCCATAAGAGAATGACCTAAAGTTTCCTTGGGGTACTGGTACATCCTCTGCCATAAAATTTTTGGTAGTGTGCCCATGGTAGAGAGTGTTCATATACTCATATGTTACTCTTTAATAAGATAATCCAATGAATACTATTGAAATCTGGTTAGGGTGAGATAGTTTCTTATAGGCTAATATATTTTTTTCCTTTAAATCATGCTGAAATATTGGGTAAAGGCAACTTCTAGTCTTTAAAGTGGATTATGGTTCTTTGAGCATTCATAGGTAAAGATTATGTCCCTCTTTTTAGTTTGTTTTTAAGAAACAGAACCAAAAGAAATTAAAGTTCTTCTCAGCAACAGAACCAAAAGAAATTGAAATACTTCTCAGCAATAGAACCAAAAGAAATTGAAATACTTCTCAGCAACAGAACCAAAAGAAATTAAAATACTTCCCTTTTAGTTGTCAACAGAAGGGCTTCCATTTGATAGTGCTTTTGGCTCCGTGGTTCTATTTTAAGTAGTTTTTGCATGGCTTCATACTTCAGATTAATTGACATAAAATTTTAAAATATGCTTTGTCAATATGTCTTGATAGTACTGTAGAAGGACAGACTCTGGTACTGGACTGGTACCAGACCAGAACATAATTTCTGGTACCGAAACAAAACAGAATATTTTTTATGCCTACAACTAATATTTAGCGAATTCATGAAGGATCAAATAGATTATTAAAAATTTGCTTATGAAAGAAAAGAAAATTTGCGAAAGTAAAACAAAAGGAGGTAAGGGTCTTTTGTTACCTTTAGCTTATTAACAAAATTCGATCCACACCTATGTACAAAAAGTTTCAAATAAACCAATCAATCAATGTGGGTCAGTATGAGGATCTCCTTCATTACTGATCATCTGCATGTCTGAGTTTTGTAGAATACTAGTCAGGAATTCTTCTTTTGACAGAGGTTTGTTGTAAATTCGCAATCGATGACCATTCACAAGTAGTGGTGTCTGTTTTTCATCAATTGTCTTTATCCTGATTGAACCATTATTGTAGATAGTATCAATTTCATAAGGTCCCATCCAACAGGTGCTTAACTTACCTTTGAAGTTCTTGAATCTGCTGTCATACAATAGGGCCCAATCTCCTTGTTGAAAATTTTTCTTTTTGAGGTACTTGTCATGACATTTTGTTCTCTATTATTGAATGAGGGTAGTCCTTTGAAGTGCTTCCTACCTGGTTTCATCCAACTCATTAAGATGTAAGAGTCTTTGTTGTTGGGCTTCATCCAAGTTCATGCCAACTTGAACTGCAGTCCTGAAGGTTTTGATCTGAAATTCTATGGGGAGAAGCACCTACTTCCCATACACTAACTCATAGGGTGTATGTCCCGTTGTATTCCTCCAAGTGATTCTATAAGCCCATAAGGCTTCTAATAATTTGTCAGCCCAATCCTTATGGTGCAACTGTATTGTTTTGTTAAGAATGGACTCAATAACTTTGTTGGTGGATTCTACTTGTCCATTTTCTTGTGGATGATAGGGTGTAGATTTCTTGTGTTTGATTTGGTACTGTTCTGTAACAACTTTGACTAGATGAGAGGTAAATTGGGCTCCCTGATCAGTCACAATTTCTCACGGTACACCAAATCTAGTAAAGATATAATTAAAAAGTAAATCTACCATTGATTGTTCACTGGCAGCCGATAAAGCCTTTGTCTCAACCCATTTAGTCACATAGTCAGTGCATACAAGTATATATACTTTTTCTTTTTAGATGCAGGGTTAATGGGCCCTACAAAATCTAAGGCCCATTTCTCGAATGGTTCAATGACTATTTGGGCTTGAAGTGGCATTTGGTCTCATGCAGTAGGCTTACCCATTGGTTGACATTCATCACAATTGGATACACAGGTTTTAGCATGCTTGAAAATATGAGGCCAGTAGTAACCTGATTGTAGAACTTTGTAAGCATTTCTTTTGTCTGTGAAGTGTCCTCCACAGGGGCCATCATGGCAGGCTTGTAAAATATCATGAATTTCATCTTCCCTTACACATCTCCTGATCACCAAATCTGGTCATGTTTTGTAGAGGCAATCATTGTGCCACATGTAATTTGCACTTAGTTGAATTACCTTCTATTTTTCTCTAGGAGACAATTTCTGAGGCATCTTCCCTGTCACAAGATAGTTAGCAACATCTGCATACCATGGAGTGAATGTAGAAATAGAAAATAATTTTTCATCAGAAAATGTATCTTCTATTGGTGCATTATCTCCCAAGTGAATCATTCTAGATAAGAAATCAGCCACAAGATTATCTTTACCAGGTCTATCAATAATATTGATATTAAACTCTTGTAATAATAAAAGCCATCTTGTAACTCTAGGATTTGTTACAGGTTTGTTCATTAAGAATCGGATGGTTGAATGAACAGTGTGTACAAAAGCCTGATATAACGTAATATAGTGTCTAAATTTATTGATAGCATGGACTATAGCTAGCAATTCCTTTTCTGTGACCATATAATTAACTTCAGCTGGAGACCAATTTTTACTGATGAAGTAAATAGCATAGGGCATTTGATTTCTCTTTGTCCAAGGACTACCCCAAGGGCTGTGTCTGAGGCATTGGTACATATATGAAAGGAAGGGACCAATTTGGTCCTCTTAATATAGGGGTAGTTGACAATTTTTGTTTTAGAATTTCAAAGATATTTGGCATTCATCATCCCACTTAAATTCAATTTCTTTGGATAATAATTTAAATAAAGGGGTAGCTAGGCTTGTAAAATTTGGAATGAATCTTCTATAGTAGCTATCATGTCCTAAAAAGATGCTGACCTCCTTTTATGAGGAAGGTATTCTGATTTGTGTGAAGATATAAATCTTTGTTGGATCAACTCTCATGCCAGAATGGGAAATGTGATGTCCCAGAACAATACCTTCAGTGAGCATCATTTTTTATTTTTCATTACTTGAGCAAAGTTTACTTTCCTTTCACCTAATGAAGACTTTTTCTAAACTAGCCAATGCTTCCTGGAAGTCTTGTCCATGGACTGTAAATTCATCCATGTAGACTTCCACACAATCATTGGTCAAGTCAGAGAAAATGGCTAGGACAACTCTTTGAAAAGTGGTTGGGGCATTACAAAGTCCAAAAGGGAGCACCCTATAAGCATATGTGCCCCAAGGGCAGGTGAAAGTGGTCTTTTCCTCGTCTTCCAGTGCTATTTGTATCTGGTTGTAACCACTAAACCCATCCAAGAAAGAAAAATACTTCTTTCCAGACAGGGTATCCAGTACCTGATCAATAAATGGTAAGGGAAAGTAATCCCTATGGGTGGCTTTGTTTAACTCCCGGAAGTCTACACATATTCTCCATTTACCATTTTTCTTGGGAACTATGACAAGTGGAGATACCCATTGGCTATCTGAAATGGGGTATATGAGATTGGCTCAGAGGAGTTTTTGCAATTCCTCTTTTACAATATCTTTAAGGGCTAGATTCATCCTTCGTTGAGGTTGTCTAACTAGTCTGATTTGGTCATTAGTGTAGATATGGTGTGTGCATGTGTCAGGGTGAATGCCTTTCATGTCTGCATAATCCCATGCAAAGGCATCAAATTGCCTTTAGAGCATTTCAATCACTTGTGTCCTTTGTTCTGGTTCCAAACTAGAGTTGATATACAAAGGTTTTCCTGGGCTAATCTCAACAAGTTCAGTAGTTCCTTCCTTATCTGAGGAGGATGGTAATAAAGTGTATAATTGAGTGATATCAAGGTGCCAAGTTTGTTGAAATTCGAAACTAAAAATATGTGACAATTCTGCAAAAGACCTTGGGTATTCAATGCAATTTGTGTCAGCCAAAAATAAGCTTAAGACTTGTTCATCTGATTGTTATTGTATTCCTCTTACTTGTTCAAGTGTTAACAGAGGTCTGGTGCAATCTTCCTCTCCATAAGGGTTTTATAACCAAATAGATATTTCCTGTGTCGGTTGGGTAGGAGGGAAGCGAACAAGTTTTTGGCTATGTGTGCCATTGGATATAGTCATCTCACCAGACCGACAGCTAATAAAGGCATCTGTTGTGTCCAGCCAAGGGAGGCCAAGAACCACGAGGTGTCCTGGTTTGGAGGATGATTTAGAATAGATGACTAAAAGGTCTACTGGATATTCCCAAGAAGCTAGGGTGACTGTGACATCATCTAGACTTCCTCCAAGGATAATGACTGACTTATCTGCCAACTCGATCATGGTTTGGGTTGGTTTTAACTGATTGATTTGGAGCTTTTGCATAGTGTCAAAAGGCATTACATTAATAACTACACCCAAATCAATGAGTGTGTTTGGTAGAGAAATGCCATTAATTTCAATAGTGACAACTGGGTTTCCAGGATCATTATATTTGTATGGCATTTCATAAATGAATTCAGATAGTTGTCCCACTACTTGAATGAGAGGAGGTTCCTTGTTCTTCCTTCCTGGTTTCTTAATGAAAATATCCCTTATAATTTTGGCGTAAATAGGGATGTCCTTAATAGCTTTTAGCAGAGGTATTTTTATGCATACATTTCATAATTCATCTTCTATATCTCTATGCAACGGTGGGTCAGGTTTCTTCACTAACAGTCTTTCAGGGTAAGGTGGGAGATTAATTTGTTGGGGTACTCGTACAGACTGAGAAGTGATTGGGATAGGAGGAGAGGCCTCTTCTTCTATAGGGGTGGTTTGAGTGTTTTCTTCCTCAGAATGATTATCATTTTCTTCCTGAATTATTACTGCAGGATTTGATTGGTTTACAACTTTCCTTGATTGTAGTTGAATTTCATAGGTGGGAAAGGTTTGAGCTTCTGTATTCTGTATAGGATGGGTGGGTCAATTATTGTGGTTAGGGACTGGCTAGGTAGGGATTGTTGTTGGTCTCAGAGGATTGTGGGCAGCTTGCTTTTGTGGTTGTTGTCTGGGATTTATAGATACTTGTTGTTGCTGATTAGGATTCAAGGGGGTTGTAAATTGTTGTTGTATGGGAGGTGGGAGTAAATCTTGCATCTTTGGTGGGTTGAATCCAGGTAGTAATTGGGAAATGTTTGCAGGGTATTGTGGATATTTAGCATAAGAGGGATTTCCATACATAGGTCCCCTCCAACCTTGTTGCCAAGGCTGAGTTTGCTGAGGTGTCCATTGTGGATAAGTCATCGAGGAAAGACCCCATTGTTGTTGTTGATATTGTGTATTAGGATCATAAAATGTATTTCGATTTTGAGCTCTCCAAGGTCTTCTAGAAGGGTATGACTGTTCTTGTGAGACTCCTCCTCCCCTATACATGGCTTGTAATTCAAGCAAGGTTGGACACTCAGATGTGGGGTGTTCTAGTGTACACAGACCACAGATTTCTATGACATTTAATGGGCATTCTTTCTTGTTGTTGTGCTTCTTTCAGCATCTATGAAAAAATATTCCTAAAGCATCTTCTTCTTGTTTCTTTTTCAGTTTCAGAGTATTTAATTGGTTACTTATTGTGCTCAAGATGTCTGTTTTAAAGTTCTCCAATAAGTTTCCTAACTCAGTTCTGGTGACAGTCCCTGAACTTTGTTTTGTATTTCTGTTAAAAGGAACTATTTGTCCTTTTCCAGTTTTAGCTTGTCCTCTTGATTATCTCCTATAATAATCTGCAATTTCTGAAAAAGTTTTTTGGTGTACATCTCCTGAACTCAACAAGTTTAAAACTTCTATCCAATCATCCCTAAGACCTTTCAAGAATACAGTTCTTCCTACAGTTGGGTCTGAGGTGAATAGCTTTTACTTTTGATAGTTGTATAAGAACCTTTCTAAGTAGTCTTTAGGACTTTCATCTTCTGTTTGATGCATTTTAAAAATTTCATTTTTAACATTATCCTTACAATAGTCTTGGTATTTTCGTAAAAATGTGTCTTTCATTTGATCCCAAGAAAGAATTGTATTTTCTCCTAAGCTCATGAACCATATTAAGGTTGAATCTTTCATTGTAGAGGGAAAAAGATTAAGTTTATGAGCATCGTTTGAGTAGTTATAGCTTCTACATAATATGTCAAACTCAAATAAAAATAAATCTGGATCTTCAGTTGACATACCTTTGAAAGTGGGTAACGATGATAGTGGGATATTCTTCATGTTGACGTTTATGGAAATATCCAATATTGGAAACCCAAAGGTCTCGGTCTCTGTAGCTGCATTTCCTTCTTCTTATGCCATTCTACTGATAGATGGTTCAGAAACTGGATTTTTTGTGTCTCCTAAATGTTCAACAAACTCACGTTCTTCCTGTGCCAATACCGATTCTTCTATTTTAGGTTCTTCTTCTGGAGCCTCGCTGGCTCCCCTTGAATTTTCTGTTGGTGGAATTTTTCCTGTACCAGTGTCAGTTTGATTAGTCGGGGGGTTTGTTTTTTATTCTTTGGAGCATACAAATCTACCCTTGTTATCTCTATATCTATGCATAAAATGTAAATTTGATTCTTTAGCTGAATTGAAATCCTAATTCTATCTAGAAGGTAAGAAGGCAACCTGGATTTGGAGAACCCCACTCTAGTGGCTGCATGGCTCTTCACTCATGTATTAAACATTTTATCCTCCTCCCTCAAGAATCCTTTTAAAAAATTAAAATTTATGCAAACAATCTAAGATAAAAATTACTTCGTACTGTTTGCAACTCCTCGGCAACGGTGCCAAATTGTTATGCTACTTATATGTCTAATATAATGCACTCATTAATTATCAATCTGGGATTCGTAATCAACAGAGTTACAAGACACCAGTAAGAAAGGTAATTCCTAATGTCACGAGTATAGAATCAAACTACATTATGTATGTTGGAAACAAATCAAAATAGCAAACTATAATGCACTTTGGTTGTCCTTCACACAGAGGATATCTATTCCATTATGGCACATGAAAGTATGAGATGGAATTTTTTTGATAGATCAACTCTGATGTCTAACCCAGAAAACTAATTATGCAATCCACACTTTCTAAAAGGAAATCACACATCAATCAGCATAGCATGGGTAGTTCAAAAATCTATATGTTGGTTCTGTTGTGGTTCACAATGAACTTCACTAATTCTTATCCAAGTAGTTTTGACTATTGATGCCAACATCTATGATCACTCTTAAGGAAATCAAATTCATGAGAACAGAAAATAGAGCATATGAAAAAACAGAGCAATTAAAGATCTAAGCAATTATAAAATGGAAATCTTAATCTAAGTTACATTGCTATCATCTAACAGAGTTAAAGCTTTAGCTAATTCATTGTCTATACTACTAAAAACAAACACTAATGCTAATCTATGTAGAGGCTAACCTTTGTTGGGTGGTAGGCCCTTGCCGCTTCAACAGGTCAGCTGTTGAAGTCTACAGGAAGATTTCTTTTAACACACACATTACTCTCACTCACACTTCAAAACATGAAATCAAAACTTTCTTTAACAACTCAACTCATTCTTAATCATAGATAATCAGAATATGGAGATAAAATGACATTCCATTAATCTTCACTCAGAAATATGTTTTGTACTATCATATGATGCTTACATATCGATGGTATGCTAACTCTCCTCTTCTTCTACCATCCTTGCCATGACTATTTAATAGTCTGCATCGTGAAACATAAGGAGGCGAAGTGATTTGCAAATCAATCAGTTGTTAAGTTTAATCATTTGGTTACATCTTTAGCTTCATCCTCATGACACAAAGTGCATGAGGCTGAGGCAATTAATCAAATTGTTCTTATAATAGCCTTGCTAAATGAATAGACATCCACCAATTGACTTAGGTGAGATCTGGCACTTAACTTAGTGCATTAGGCTCTTCCATATCAGTACCAGATCATAACAGGAAGATGGTACTGGATCATGACAGAGCATGGCCGTTGGTACCAGATCATAACAGAGCATGTTCGTTGGTACCGGATAACCATAGGTAAGATTTAGTACTGGACGCGTTTGGTACCGGATTAGACAGCAACAATCTTGGTGCGCAGGTACCAGATCATGACAAAGATGGTATAGGAATGCTAGACATCTAGGGGTCAAAGATTCACATATGACAAATCGAGCATTAGTACATGAAATATTTAATTCCTTAACTCAATAAACCACAAAATACATGAATTAACNCTTTATTACTGGCAATTGGTATTGTTCTTGTCATTCACTCAAGCTTTAGGTAGGTCCAAAAAGGTATAGGTGAAGAGTAAAATAGGGTAATGAGAATGTCAATTTCAAGTCTCAACAATAGGCATAATCCATAAGGTTGTGTGTTTCTTTGTACACATTGTACTTTTAGGGTTTCTTCTTTTCAAGTTCCATATCCCATAGCACTTGTTTTTATCAGAGGTTTCTATATTGGACTTATTAACCTCTTGGTGAGTTTTTTTGGGATTTTGCAGAAGTTCGCCATGGTAATCAAATAAATATAAAAATAACATGAAATAAAATGTTTTGTTTTTATTTTAAAGAAAGTTCATGAGAAATGAACAGGAACCACACACTTCATACATTTAATAAAGATAGAAAAAAATTCCTCACATCCATCATAGTTAAACTAAATGTTTTTGATCACATAAAAATAAAAAGAAGATGGTTTGCATGCATAAGAGAACTTTAACAGAGTGAACATGGAAAACTCAAATAAATATAATGATAGATCAATCTCAAATAATTTATACTCAAAACTCATGGTTACAAAGAACAGTAAAAAATGATCCCAAAGTAGAAGTTTGTTACATCTTGTTTGAAATTTAAAATGTGTTTGTCCTGTTACATATTCTAGTCAAAGAAGCAGTGTAACTAGATGAAAGAAATAATAAAGAATGAAATATACGATTGACATAAAATTACTATGATGGTCTTTTGTGTCTTCACTTTCTTGTTTCTATTCTTTTATGGTCTTAATTAACGGTTACAGGAACCATCTCAACTGTTTCTTTCCTCTTCTTGGTCAATTTGTTGATTTCTTTCTTGAACCATTCTTCAATATAATTTTTCATTGGTGCCACGTTTATCTCATGCTGGATTTTGATGTTGAACAAATCATCCTCCAAGTCTCTTAAATCATGGGAAATACCATGTAATTCTTATTCAATATATTGATTTTTCACGGAGTATTCCACTAGCCAATTGTCTATCTCGTCTTCATTATATTCGAGTATACCATAAAAATTTTCAACTGATAACCCTTTAAAAATATCAACATGTTCGTAAAACTATTTCTTTGTTAGGAACATTGAGTTGAGAATTAATTTGGGATCATGTACTTCGTTAGTACTTCTTGCTAGGTCTATCTCTATGAGCTCTTGATCAGTTCTTCCCTTTTCAGTATGGATTCGCGACATGCTTGGAAAATATTATTCAAATTTTTAATATTTTCCTTCCAGCAAGCATTCAGTTGTTTTATCTGACTTGGGGAGGGAAGATCCTTCTCTCTTCTTCTCAATTCCATCACGTTAGAGAATTTGTTTCCAAATATTAATACAACATCAATGTAGAAACCTTGCTCATTCTTCAAATCAACTTGTAAATATTCATGGAAATCATGTGCCCTCAAGCCAAAAGAAACAATGTTTTTCGAAACTTCCCATGCCTTTGTGATCAATGCAATTATTTTCTTAATATTTCTTCCTACATATCTCTTGGATAATGTAAGTAGGCTTGAAGATCCTTTCAATTTAACAGTAGGTGTGGTGGTTCTGACTATTGAAAAAGAATTGGAAAAAAGTGGAAGAGGCATTAAGGCGTCTTCCATTTCCTTGATCCTTTCTTTCAACTGTGTTTTTTTATTCTAGAACACCAATGGAATCATCAAGAGAGTCCCTAGTTTCTATGTGAATTTTAGATATTTGGGAAGGCTGCATATCATTTAGGTCAACCTCTCAATGATATTTTCCTTTCTTATTTTTCAAATCACCTTTTTCAATAATCAATTTCTTAGTTTCCTTGTCAAAGATAATGCTTTGGAAAGAAAATGACTCTTCTTCACTTAAAGTATCATTCTCAATGATCTCTAATGATGAATTTTGATGGGCCGTGTTTCCTGGCTGATCAAATGTGTGAAAAAGTTTCTCAATATCTGCCTTGAGCTCTATGTCTTCAAGAGAGAATTTGTTGATGACATTTTATATGAGGTTTTATTCTTCTTGCACAACATTCTTCCTCTTCTTTCTGAAAGGGATATTGTGTGAGATATTTATTTTTCCAGGAGGGGGGGATTCTTCTCTCTTGCACTGCTTGAACTACCGTTGGTAGCCTTCCTAGTTCGGTGCGTCATTGGATCATTTCTCCGAGATGTGGTTGTTTTAGGAGTAATAACTGGAGACTGGACGCTCTTCTCACTGGGACCCTTTCCTTTTTTCTTGTAAAAATTGTTAGTAGTAAGTACTATTTCCAAGTCGCCAACATTGTGTGTAGGAGTGCCTAAGTTGTTGTCTTCCTCTTCACTCAAAATAGTATGAATGAATGAATTTTTGAATCCTACTGAGATCATATGTTTCACAAAGATTTTGTTAGGGTCAAACCCCTTTATTTTTTCAACATACTTCAGATTTACATTGTGGAAGTGATTCAAAAAATCATCAATTTTGTTTATATTCCTGAATATGAAGTCTCCAATTTTCCAAGGCAAGGGGATGAATTGATTTTTCCATTTTTCATGGAAAAATTGCAACTAGAAATTGCATTGCCTTACCACTTTCGTAATAAACAATTTATCAGATACATGGTATGGAAGAAAAGAGGGATTTTCCTTGGAACAGAAGATCTTGATAGCACTGTGATTTTCCATCTTCTCTAACGTTCCCTGTTTCTCCAAGAATTTATTAGCCTGGTCTAATATCATGGGGGTATTTTTACCAAACAACAATCCTTTGAAAAATGAAACGAAATCATTGTAAACTTCATAAAAATGCAAAGAATTATTGTGTATCCACAATGCTTTATACTAGAAGGTAACTGGATCAATTTCATAGTTCACCCTCTTACAGATAGTCATTTTTGGAAACTGAAAACAATATACTATCAAAAATACCAAATAGGAATCCATAAATAATTTATCGTCCCTTTTGTAATGTGAAAATTAGGAGGAGATTTCAATGGAAATCGTTTTTCCCCAATCGAAGATAGCTTTCTCCTTAACTGTAAAATATAAAATATAAAGAATCATGAAAGAAATGGTGGTGGTGCTTTCTTGACTTGTCAACCTAGTGAACAACCAAGTGATTTCCCGAAAGGGGTTTTTAAAGGAAACTATATGAATCCTGGTTATGTATTCTGGAACAACCATGGGATTCTCCAAGAACTCAGGCAAGAGATCCAGGCCATTGTCATTTTGTTTCCTAAAATATTTGTAATCCTCTCCTTTGAAGGTAAGTCTTGGCTCATGGAGCTTCAACATCTTACGAAACACTTGCAGTGAAAGAGAGATGGGGAAATGATCTTGAAGTTGTATAATTCATTGACTCAATACTTACTTATCAACACACCATGCAATCGATTCTTTTGATTCAAATACCTTAGGGACAAAGCGTGCACGAGCAATCATGAATGTTCAAGTTATGTTTTTCTATGTAAGAGGAGATGAGTAATACAATTATTCTCTAGACCACTGAAATTTTTGGTCTTCACGGCCAAAAATATTCAAAGTATCACCATAGAATTGTTATGTAGTTGATGCCATAGTTTGATGAGAGTGTTCTTTCAACAGGATAATAACTTGCAATGAATCCTTTCATAGATATAACAATAATAAAGGCTTGGAAAATCGTGCTTTAATGCAATTTCATGAAAAATATTCTCAAGCCCATTGCTTATTAATGATGATATTTATGGAGCCTGCATGATCACTTATTAGCATTAAACCATAATCAATGCATATTGGGAAAAGCATGAAGATGGCGGGGACAGACGAGAGCAATTTGAAATTGGGGCTTTTTGTGAACCCTCCAACCCGGGAACCGCAAACCCATGGTTGCAAATGATGAAAAATAGACTAAGTGTTGCACAACGGTCAGTCAGACTTGGATACAGAAGAAATTAAATAATTAGGGGCTTGATACCTGTGACAAGTCCAACGGTCATAATGTAGATCATGGGTCTTTTGGTGGAAAATGGATATTGCAAAACTTGGAAGATGAAAGATTGAACCAGTGAACCCTTGTTGCAAAAATGGTTAATGATATTATAACAAGGTGGTAATATGGACTAATGATATAGGAACATGGATGGAGGTGAAGACCCATGAATCCACCAACCAGTGAACCCGATGATTTTTGAAACATGACTAAGCATAGTAACTATAAAGGTAAAAGAGAAGGGAGAAAAGAAAAGGGGAATGAGGGTAGGTAAAGAAGAGGGAAAAGATATGGAAAAAGAAGTAGGGAAAAACAGAAAATGGAGGGAAATTTCAGAAGCGAGAATTGATCTCAACACCCTCATGGGTATAATATCCAAAACATTGGATATGATAGTGAGCCTTATATTTACCAAGATTTCAATAAAGTGGTTATGGGATTTATGGAAGTCACAACATCACCATTTTAGAGATTTTTTTATTTTTCATTCAGACACACAACAATGATTAGTACAGTCAAGCTTCAAGGGAAAAGAGAAGACAAGGATGCAACTTTATTGGTAAGATATTGAAAGCGTATGTTGAGTGATTAAGATTAGAAATCAATTTTATTAATTCAAAAGTTAATTGTGTTTGCACTTATTTATGTTACAGGAACAAACCTAATATTCACATATCCAATAAAGAACCAGTTACACGTGATATTGAGAGCATACGTATTGCAATCTGAACAAAAGATTTTTGTTATGATTCTATTATTTTCAATGTAAAGGATGGAGGGAAGCCTAGTAGTTTATTGTTTTAAATGTTGTGGTTAAAAAGATAACATAGGAGAAAAAAGATTTGAAAGGATATATTGTTAACATTTATCAAAATACACAAGAAGTGACTAATTAATTATCTTATAGATACATTTTCAAATGAAGGAGATTGGGTTTTGGATTTGTGTTCGGGTTCAAGAAAGACTTATGATATAACATTTATGAAATCATAGTTCAATCTTTATTATTTTTAATTTATGTTTTTTTACATTATTTAACTTAATTATTTATTTTGTATTTAGTCATTAGGTACAACACTAGTTTGTTTCTTACAAAAAGGAATAAATCGCATAGACATTGAAAGTGACCCACTATAGTGCATTTTTATTCATAAAATAATTAATGTTATTCCAACTCTTCCAGATGAAACACAAGAAGTTGGCTTGAGGAAAGGATATTTTAATGAATCAAAGGTGGCAAAAATTTCAAAGGAAACTCAAGTACCACTAGGAGGATTGATTGGAAAGGATCACTTTCGAGAACTTGCGGAGATGAAAGACCGAGAGGAAGATAAAAATGACACAATGGAAGCACAAAATGATGTCCAAGAAAATGATGATATGTCTCTTGGGAATGATGAATTTGGGATATATGATATTGTTGATTAGTTTTAAGATGCTCTTGAAAATGATGCTCAATTTTGCAAATTTTTTATCAACTGCAATTGTAATGTTTTGACTTTCAGATTTTAAAATAAGAATGAATATGTATCTCTTGTTGTTTCATGATGAATTTTTTTTATTATTTTCCTTTTACTTTTACTTGTATTTGTATTTGAATCAATATACTAGGGAAAATGACAATACAAATTGTCATTTTTTTACTTCAAATGTATAAAATTATAGAAAAATCTTAATTTAAAAAAAAAATCATTTTCTTGTATTATGTCCATAAAAATGCTTTATTTGACATGTTGTTTTAAGTACATAGCTTAAAAAATGTATACATTTTTTTATTATATATGGATTTAAAATGTATATTTTTTTTGCTAAATATTTAAAAATAGTGCTATTTAGCTATGATTATTTCCTATGTATTGAAGTAACGCTAAAACAATGTGTTAAAAAAATTATTTTACACTATATTTAAAAAGTGTGGCACCATACATTAATTAAGGAGACATATTTATATAACAAATATTAGTTTCAAAAAATTAAATTGTATACAACTTTTTTAACATTGAAAAAAACATGGAAAATGATTTAAAAAACCATTGTAAAAAAAAAGTAAGAGGTTTAAAAAATTTTAAAAATAGTTGAAAAAGTCAGCATTAAAAAAATTGTCAATACATTATGGATAAGAAGATTTAAAATATCAAAAAAAAACTAACAGGGGGGGGGGGTTGCTACTAGTAGCACAACTTTTCAAAATGAGGTAAAAAATGTGATCCCTAAAAAAATGAGAAGTTTGTAGAGTTCTTGTTAAGATGATAACTTTTTTTTGGCTTGGTTGGAACTTACCAGTGAGATCTTTGACTTTCCTTTATGCAAGTTGATGATGTAGGAATTCATATTCTTGATTAGTCGGTACATGTTACCTCTCTAAATTAATATTGCATCCCTCATATATATGTAATGGATTCCTAAGACTACTCCACATATATCAATGGGTACTACATTCAATTCCACTTCATCAATAAAATTAACACTTACAACAAATTTAATCTTACATTGTTTTGTTACCTTTATCTCTTCTTCCTTGTTTACCAAATCTAATGGATAGGGGCTAGGATAACTGTGAACCTCCAATCCAATCTGATTGACCAGATCCACTACTATGACATTAGCCTATGAACCAGAGTCGAACATAGCATCTATCTTGGTCTTCTTCACCTAAATCTTGATGTGGAAGATCTTGGTCATCTCCTTCTCTTCCTGGTAATGAAGGATACTCAAGTTCACCTCCTTCTGCAGAGATACGTAGACAATATTTTCATCCACACCTGAGATACTTTCAACCTGATTGCTTGAATCTATGGATAAAACATTATTTTTCTTTTCTATGTATCCTTCTTGTGGTTCTTCAAGTTCAACTCTAGTTGCAGTTTCCAACATTTGTCCTCAATGTTTGTAATGGTTGTTGGGATATTTGCACTAATGTGTAGCGAATGTTGTATTCTTATCTTTTCCCCTTTTCTACTTATTCTTCCCCTCCTTGGAATCTTCCCGGTGCTCTTTCTTCTTCGAACCACTTGGTTGCTCCTTCTTTTGGCTTATCTTTTCTAGGTATTGTTCCTGTACACATGCATCATCCACTGTCCTTGGATTTGAGAGCATCACTTGACTTTGTAAATGACTTTGTAAACCCCCCAGATACTTTATGAGTACATATGGTCTCTTGGGAGAGATACCCAACATGATAACCATCCATCTGAACTCATCCCTTGCCTCTACATAAAGTATTACCATTGAATCCTTTGCTCCTCTGCATACCCAACATGGTAGAATTGGGACTTGATGACGGTTTTTAATTCCTCCCACCTAGTTATTGACGTATCACCCTCCAGCCTAAGTGTTTCTATGTGGAGTTCCCACCAAATTAAAGAATGGCCCTCTATCTTCAATCTATCTAATGAAATATTAGTCCCTTCATCTATAGGGTGAATGCTAAAATAAATTTCTAGTTGTTGCAACCAATGATTTAGTTTTAACGCATATATATCACCCTGGTATGGATTTATGTCCACTTTCTCTTCCATATTGAATAGGTACTATGAAGGGTTCACAAAAATCGAACTTGGATAGTCTTTCTCATATTAATTATGTGACTCCTTTCCTGAGTCTTCCTGATATTTTGATTTCCCCTTAGATTTGTTCTTTAAGTTAGAGCCTCAATCATCTTCAAAAAGTTTGAGCTTTCTTACTAGAGACTCCATGTCTTGGTTCATATTGCGACTGATCTTGAAAGATTACACTCCCAACCTCTCAAATCTCTCTTATGCTGGATATTTAGGGTTGTTATGAATAGACTTGTTTTCCATGGTTAGGGTTTCTGTGAATTCCTTTTATGTCAATTCATGGATCCTGCAACTTCCCACAAATACCAAAAATAAAAATCCATTCTGATATCAATGTGATCTGTAAATTGTCATGCATACTCCACTAGAACAATTCATCACAATAGATGTGATAAATAAAACTAAAATATACACTATGAAGGTTAAATTCCTTTAGATTCTAGAAGATATAGTTACTGATTTTTTGCTTATGTATGAAATAGATAAAATGTGGAAAATAGATAACATTAAATTACAATCACACACCATCCACAAAACAACACAAAGATTTTCTCTAGGAAACCCTGACAGGAGAAAACCTATCTATAAGGTGAGGCTACTCTACTCTCTTTTCTGGTATGGAATTAATGCAAGTACAAAGGAGAAGACACTCTTTATGGAGTTACATGAGACCTGTGTCCTGTTAGGATATTGAACAAAAATAACCCCATATATTATTCTCTCTAATTTCCCACTCCCATTTCCTCTACTCATCTATGAAACAAAATAGAATAGTATAGAATGGAAACCCTTCTCCTCCTAGTGTCTCAATATTTAACATATCCTGATAGCCATCTTGTTTTTTTTTTACTTCCTCAACCCTCAATTGCGATAGGGTTTTGGACCTTCTCGAGTCTTATTGAAATTACATATACGTCTATCCCCATATTCATGAGTAACAATGGATTGTGTGGTAGCCTCTCATACCATGGTGGTCAACATGGTAGGTCAGCTTGCGGGAGACATAACTTTTTTATACAAGCTCCAATTGACAATGTTTTTGCACCATTAGAAAGGTATTTATGTGTAGAATAGTGTCACAATTGTTGGGAAAATTTTAATCCTAAAATTTCACTTGATGCCTCAAAATGGCCCCGGAATGTTCCAAACCCCAATTTTCTAAACTGGGACCTACCACTAAAATGTTTGTGCAAGCTAATTCCTCCAATTTTTTTCACTCAAAAAGGATCAAGATATATGATAAACAATATAATGATCCAATCTGGACCACTCTTCCTTTTATAAAATAATAAATACGTTTCAAATTTTGTAATTATTCATTGAAATAGTTACATTGTTTCAACTCACTTATTTTCTCCTATTATATAATTCAGATTCCCTTTATATATTTGTTAATGAATATAAAAATAATTACAAAAACGTTTAAGATGACTCTCTAGTAGCCAAAGTTTCTCTGTATGAATCCCATATGTCATGATACATGGAAATTATTATAATGTGTTCATCTGCATGCTTTCAATTTTCACTTCTCAAATATATATAGTCTCATCCACTCCTTGTTCCAAATTCTTGTGCACCTTTTTAGTGTAAGCATCAACCATGGTGGTCAACTTTAATAGTTTTATAAGGTGGTTGTTCAAAATATCCTTATTGATATATTTCAATTGTTTAATAACTTGTTTTCTCTCATCTCTTCCCTATTATATGTCTGTTACCCTGAGCTTGCTAGGGACTGCTTGATCTAGTTCATCCATCACTGGCATTCCAAACTTCTCTAGGAGGTCATCTGATGAATTCCATAATATGAAGTAAATTTTTGTTGGAGCTTCTATGGTTTCCTCAATATATTCTAGGAGTATTTCCATGTGTCCATCACTACCTGGGTTTTTTTCTTATCTCTATTTTAAAATATGGGCTTTTATAGCCCTAAAATTCCCTATTCGTGCATACATGGCATTGGCCTTCTTGCTTTCATAATTTTCCAAATCATTGTTGAGGAGCTCTACTTAAAAAATGAATTTTTAGAGCATGTACACTCCATGCACCGCTACTGCTTGCGTGCATATGTTTGATGCATGCTAGAAAACCAATGTGCATATGCTCAAGGATGATTTTAGGGGCTAAATTTTGCTCATGGGCTAATTTTCCATGTTTTTTCCCCCAAAAAGATTCGATATTCTAAAAAGGATTTGCCCAAATTCTATAGGATACAATTATTTTACCTTAAAAATCACCA
>JASDQU010308073.1:39966-58753 GCA_032191745.1 Picea mariana | reverse complement strand
TTAAGTATAGAGTGGCTTCCACAATGCAACATATTAGATATCATTTTTGGGATTAACTGTGTAGTGTAAGTCATTAATCTATGACCCATATCCATGAGTATTAGTCTCAACTAACCATTAATTCTCATGATTTGAATAGTCCACTTAGCACTCATTGCATCGGGTCATGATAAGGTTTTGCAAATGGGGTAACAAGCTAAGTAGGCTTGATTGTGGGGAAAACTCCACAGTTAAGCACGCTTGAGCCAGAGGTGTCTTGAGATGGGTGACCACTTGCAAAGTCCTATTTATTGGGTGCAAGCCCCGGAAGTGATGATTGATGCTATGCAATTCATTTCATTGGTTTCATTCCCATTTATTCACCCCTGTGAGCATCACTCGATCCAATGAGTGCTAAGTGGACTATTCAAATCATGAGAATTATTGGTTAGTTGCGACTAATACTCATTGATATGGGTCATATATTAATGACTTACACTGCGCAGTTAATCCCAAAAATTATATCTAATATGTTGCACTACGGAAGCCCCTCTATGCTTAAATAATAACAGTGAAGGAAGCTCTAAATGGATAGTTCACAAGTCACAATACTTGCTAAGGTTTTGAAAATGGGGTAGCAAGCTAAGTGAGCTTGATTGTGGGGCAAACTCCACAGTTAAGCGTGCTTGAGACAGAGGCGTCTTGGGATGGTTGACCACTTGGGAAATCCTGGTTACCAGGTACAATCCTCGAAAGTGATGATTGATGCTATGTTATTCATTTCGCTGGTTTCAATCCCATTTCTTCACCCCTATGAGCATGACCCGATTCAATGAGTTCTAAGTGGACTATTCAAATCATGAGAATTATTGGTCAATTGTGACTAATACTAATGGATATGGTCATACATTAATGAATTACACTGTGCAGTTAATCCCAAAAATGATATCTAATATGTTGCACTACAGAAGCCCCCCTATACTTAAATAATAAGAGTGAAGGGAGATCTAAATGCATAGTTCATAAGGCACAATAATATCTAAGGTTTTTCAAATGGTGCAACAAGCTAAGGGGGCTTGATTGTGGGGAAAACTTCACAGTTAAGTGCACTTGAGCGAGAGGCCTCTTGGGATGGGTGACCACCTGGGAATTCTCAGCTACCGGGTGCAAGCCTGGGAAGTGATGATTAATGCTATGTGATTCATTTCGTTGGTTTCAATCCCAGTTCTTCACCCCTATGAGCATCACACAATGAAATAAGTTCTAAGTGGACTATTCAAATCATGAGAATTATTGGTCAGTTGTGACTAATACTCATGGATATGGGTCATATATTAATGACTTACACTATGCAGTTAATCTTGAAAATGATATCTAATATGTTGCATTGCAGAAGCCCCTCTATGCTTAAATAATAAGAGTGAAGGGAGCTCTAAATGGATAGTTCATAACACATAATACCTTCTAAGGTTTTGCAAATGGGATATCAATCTAAGTGGGCCTAATTGTGGAAATAAATCCACAGTTAAGCGTACTTGAGCTAGAGGCATCTTGTGATGGGTGACCACCTAGGAAGTCCTAGTTACTGGGTACAAGCCTCGAAAGTGATGATTGATGATATGTCATTCATTTCGCTAGTTTCAATCCCATTCCTTTACCCCTGTGAGCATCACCTGATTCAGTGAGTGCTAAGTGGACTATACAAATCATGAGAATTATTGGTCAATTGTGACTAATACTCAAGGATATGGGTCATATATTAATGACCTACACTACGTAGTTAATCCCGAAAATGATATCTAGTATGTTGCACTACATAAGCCACTCTATGATTAAATAATAAGAGTGAAGGGAGCTCTAAATGGATAGTTCATAGGCACGCTAAATTTCTGCAAGTGGGGTATCAAGCTAAGTGGGATTGATTGTGGGGAAAACTCCATAGTTAAGCTCACTTGAGCCAGAGATGTATTGGGATGGGTGACCACCTGGGAAGTCCTGGTGATCGGGTGCAAGCCCCAGAAGCGATGATTGATGATATGTGATTCATTTCATTGGTTTCAATCCCATTTCTTCACCCCTATGAGCATCACTCAATGCAATGAGTGCTAAGTGGACTATTCAAATCATGAGAATTATTGGTTAGTTCCGACTAATATTCATGGATATCGGTCAGAGATTAATGAATTACACTACACAGTTAATCCCAAAAATGATATCTAATATGATGCACTGTTGAATCCCCTCTATGTTTAAATAATAAGAGTGAAGGGAGATCTAAATTCATAGTTCATAAGGCACAATACTTGCTAAGTTTTTTCAAATGGGGTAGCAAATTAAGTGGGATTGATTATGGGGAAATCTCCACAGTTAAGCGTGCTTGAGCCAGAGGTGTCTTGGGATGGGTGACCACCTGGGAAGTCTTGGTTACTGGGTGCAAGCCCTGGAAGTGATGATTGATGCTACCTGATTCATTTTGCTGGTTTCAATCCCATTTCTTCACCCCTGTGAGCATAACCCGATGCAATGAGTGCTAAGTGGACTATTCAAATCATGAGAATTATTGGTCAGCTGCGACTAATATTCATGGATATGGGTCATATATTAATGACTTACACTACGCAATTAATCCCGAAAATGAGACCTAATATATTTCACTGCGGAAGCCCCTCTATGCTTAAATAATAAAAGTGAAGGGAGCTCTAAATGGATAGTTCAAAAGGCACAATACTTGCTAAGGTTTTTCAAATGGGGTATTAAGATAAGTGGGCTTGATTGTGGGGAAAACTCCATAGTTAAGCGTGCTTGAGCCACAGGCGTCCTGTGATGGGTGACTACCTGGTAAGTCCTGGTTACCGAGTGCAAGCCACATAAGTGATTATTGATGCTATGCAATTCATTTCACTGGTTTCAATCCCATTTATGCACCCCTATAAGAATCACCCGATGCAATGAGTCTAAGTGGACTATTCAAATCATGAGTATTATTGGTCAGTTGAGACTAATATTCATGGATATTGGTTATAGATCAATGAATTATACTACACAGTTAATACTGAAAATGATATCTGATATTTTTCACTGTGGAAGCCCATCTATGCTTAAATAATAAGAGTGAAGGGAGCTCTAAATGGATAGTTCATAAGGCAAAATACTTGCTAAGGTTTTGCAAATGGGGTAGGAAGCTAAGTGGGCTTTATTGGGGGGGAATTTCCACAGCTAAGCATGCTTGAGCCAAAGGTGTCTTGGGATGGGTGACCACCTGGGAAGTCATGGTTACCGGGTGAAAGCCTTTGAAGTGATGATTGATGCTATGTGTTTCATTTCACTAGTTTCACTCCCATTTCTTCACCCCTTTGAGAATCACCTGATGCAATGAGTTCTAAGTGGATTATTCAAATTATGAGAATTATTGGTTAGCTGCGACTAGTACTCATGGATATGGGTCATAGATTAATGACTTACAGTACACAGTTAATACCGAAAATGATATCTAGTATGTTGGACTGCGGAAGCCCCTCTATGCTTGGATGATGTTTTATGTCTTTTCTTTGATTTATACATAACATTTGATATCTAACCCTAATTTATAGATATAAATAGCATGCTTGTAGCCTTGTTTTCCTAGTCTTGGATGCAGGTCAGCTTTGGGAGGAGACTTGTAGTCTTTAGAGACATAGAGATCGAGGAGATCATCCCCGGACGTTGGATAAAAGGTACAGTTACCGATCTTCTCTTCTAATGTTTTTTGTTCATTTATTTTAGTATGTTTGGGGTAGTGTAGAAACTAGATTTACTTTTAGGAGGTCATTTTCTCTATCTATATCCTAAACCCTAGTATAGTTATAGGGGGTTTTCCCGCTAGCAGAATTAGCGAGTCTCTCTAGGGTTTTTAAGGAGGTTTTACAGTTTTTTATTGGCTTCGTATTTTCCTATTTTAGTTTCAGTCAATTTTAATGAGCCTTTTAAGGGTTTTTGGTCACCTGCAAGCTGCATACTAGCTTTCCTTACCTTGTAAGTATTCTTTGTCTTTTTATTTTCAAAAATTATTGGAGGTGTACACACCCTGTTTTGTGTTAGCCCACGTACATACGTTCTCTTCACAGTAGACAACCCACGTACATATCCAGGCTGTTGATGAAACAAGTCGTGTCTCTATTTCTTGAAAGTATTTTTTAATAAAGAGAGATTTTGTCTCTTTCCTGATAGAAGTTCAGACTTCTCAGGACTTTCTTGAACTAGTAGGAGTCTCTGTCTATGGCCATAACTTGCGTTGAAGTTTCGATTTACTTGTTCCTTAGTCTTCTTTTGTTTTTCCTAAAAGGTTTAGAGTGAGCTATCAAGTTTTTAGATCCACCTTTTGGTTTCTTGGTTAAATCTCTGCAATCCACAACGAGCTTAGAGTCTTTTCCAATCTTGTTTTCAATTTTCTCTTTATTCCCGTTTCTTTCTTTGAAAAAACCAAAAAAGAATTTACCTCAATTTTTTCTTGTTAAAACAGTTCGAAAAAAAAAAATATGTTTTCTTGGATTTAGTTTGGTAAATTAGTCAAGGTTGTTTGTAGAAGAAAAAGAGTCTTGATTTTAGATTTCTTTTAGATTTCGTGAAATACAAGTAGTTTTTTTTATTCAAACGAAAGAGATTTTTAGGATTTCTTCATTTACAAGATCTTGAAATATCAATTAGAAAAGTTAAATATACAAATAGTTTTTTCCAAGCTTTTCTTTAATTTTGAAGTATTTTTTTCTTTCAAATGCTTTAAAGTTCTCTTCCTTATTCTTCTCTTCATAACACCATCAGTTTCACTACCGCACCCTTTGCAAAAATCAAGCCTTAAAATTAATGCTTAATATAAAATAAATTAGATTTTCTATTTGTTGGGATCACCGACTAGTTTAGGGTTTTAGGGCCTTGAATTAGGTGTGAAGAGGAAACTCTTCAAGTCCAATTTAAAACAAACATTGGAGTTTGATATAGCGAGTGTTTTAAGTCCAGTTTCGTAAGATTTATTTGAGACCATCCTCTAACACACGGGATAAACATGAGGTCATGTGAGGAAACGCAAAGGAGATATCCCCTCCAAAGATGGACTAAACATAGTGGGGATTGTATATTGAGGGTCTTTCTCAGGAACAATACCAATCGCATTTTCCTACGAAGCTTCACGGAGATCGAATCCCTTTGAGATCCCTATCTATATTCCAAACCAATCTCTTTCGATAACCTTGAAGGGATTCAGACTTGTTATCCTGCTCATTACGATCTACACGACCATAAACTATACGAGCCTGCTGACTGACTACGAGTTGGAAACCTATTTTCCCATATTTTACAAACTTACACAAGTGACTGCGGGGGTATACCACCGTACCTGGGGCAGACATCATATCGTTCTTCATAGAGTATACCCAAAGGGTGATTTCGTGTTCGATTTTCACTTGCACCGGTTAGTTTCTCTAGTGTCGATTGGCGTAACCATCCTTCCCACTAGTTAGTGGATTTCTTGATTTATCTTTAGGAAAAATTTTAGTTTGTGCTTTGTGTTCTACGCTATTCAAGACCTATTGTTTCATTTGATCATTTCAGAAAGTGGAATATCAACATCTCCCCTAGTCGTGAAGGCTTCATCGCCTGTCATCAGTTACTATGGAGCCACCTCTGATACCGTTGAGGTGAAAAGTTGATAAAGAAGGGTCGTTCGAAGTGACCAGGCCATAAGAAACGATGCCCAAACCTACAGTGTGAGGAGACTTTTTGAGTCTGGAGGAATCCGCTATTTCTGACCTTGAGAATAAAGGTTTTAGGCCATCTAATCCTTTGATTATTGACTTGTCGGTGCCGATCTTTATTCAGATTGTCCCTCTTGAGGTGATATCTTCTTAGTGTCAGCTAGTTCTATGAGATACAATGGAAGTGAATGTTTCTACTTCATCTAGGAGTCCCCACACTCGTGTTATGGATACCACTAGAGGGCGCATCCTACTTTCTACCCCACCTTCACCATTCAGAAGCTCAGTTGTCCTGACTCCCATGACTTTGGGAGTGGCCTGATACCTTTATCAGCTTAGACCACTGTCATGTTTACTCGGAACATGACAGTAGCTCCCTTCTCTATGGGATGCCCTACTTTCATACAAACTTGGTTCTTACTTATCCCACCTTACATACCATGGGTCTGGGGGCAGGGAGCTCAAACGCTCCCTCGTAAGGTTCAACCAAGTGCACTATTTCCCCTTTTAATTCCATCCCTTATGGTGGGGGTCATATACCTCCTTCATCCCCTTCGCTCGGTGAGGCGTTTCAGTAGCCAGTTGGGCCTAACACTAATTATAGCTTGTTTGGTGGAAATAGTTTAGGACCTTCATCTTATATGACGTTGGTGGGATATATGTCGTTCTCTTTGTTTGATGCCTTTGTGAACTACAGTTTTCATCGGCTCCCTTTCTGGCTAGGGGAAACCCCAACTTTGGTCAACAGAACCTGGTGCATGGTACCCTTCCTTCACAGAGAGCCACAATTGAAGTATAATCCACATAGGGTATTTGGAATCCTTGGAAAGGATTGTTTCCTTCGCAAGGAATGTTGGTTAGGGGAAACCCCTTCCATACTCAATGGAACCCTAGACAAGTCTCTGTACCCATGCTCATTGGATTGGTTGGGGGCATCCCCTTTCAAGGTCCTTGGAACGTAACATAGGGAGAAATCCCTAGGCAGGCTATGTCATCCAATTTTGGGAGTCAGTTGATGACACCCCAATAGACGTAGTTTCTCTTTACTGGTTAAGTTCATAGTTTCTACCAAAACCTTAGATGGAAGTCCAAATTTTCCTGGAAACCTAGAACCATTCAAAATCCAGGGCCCTCTTTTCCTGTAAATAATTCACGACCAAAACAACCCTTTCTGAAAACCCTGCATTTTCCAGACTTGTCAAGATTACTGAATGAACCGATCTATCACGATCTGCATTGGCCCCCCATTCCAAATAAGTTTCCTTCAGATGTTTCAAAAATTTTGGGAAATCCTGGTGAACATCCAGGTGATCATGGGACTACCTTTCATTTGTGGTGTTCATCAAACTCGCTGAAGGACAACTCTGTTCAGTTGCACATTTTTCAATGCACTCTTACAGGGGGTGATGTGAATTGGTATATCAAGCTCGATGGATCGAGGTAATATTACTTTAACGACTTGGAGATGGTATTCTTGAACCATTTCCAGTTACCCGTGAGATACGATGTTGGCATCGAACTGTTAGCCAACTTTGAGTAAACCAAGGCCAACCATATCTCTGATCATATTTGAGAATGGTGGCGATGAAAGAGCTTGATTAAGGTCAAGGTCCCTCTTGTTTTTATGATTTAGTGGTTCTTGAAGTCTTTGGTTCCCTGTATATCCAAGGACGTAATGACTTCCAGGGTTTTTTCAGAAGAGGAGGCTATTATGAGAGCCCAACAACTTGAACTGATCTTCTCTCAATATGGCATGCTCTTTGAGATCTTGGGAGATGCACCACAGTCTATTATCGATAAGGATAAAAAAAAATTTTGGCCCCACGCCGATGGAATTATGGGCTCAACATAAAGAAAGTCCACATATTTGTTGTCAAATCAATTGCAACAATTTTCGAGACAATAGATTGTGGCCAGCCAGACTCTGAGTTTGGTTTTTCCCCCTACCGAAATGTTGGATGTACATAGTGTGTAGTCGACAAATCCCAAGGCCAACCAACATACTGAGGGAAATAAGAAACAACAAAATAAGAAGGGTAAATGGGATAAAAACACTACCAATAATGTTGGCGGAGGAAAAATGGAGAATAAGAAGTCGAAGTATCCACGCAATATCTGCACAGAATAACACCCGACTCATTTGTTCTCTCTGATTGAAGAAGCCTAGAAGCTATTAGTGCAACAACAACCTATTTTTCTGACGAACCCTTTTCCACAAGGGAAAAATATGGCTCAAGCTTCCGCATCCACAAGCGCGGGAAGGGGAAGTCAGGGTCCCCCGACACCTACCACTAACACTCTAGCCACGAACATTTACATGATGAAATTCGAGGCTCACTTATCGACCAAGACTCATGACTATCAAATGTCGAAATATGTTAAGAAGGGAAAGGAAGACAGTAACCCATCGACTCCTCCAAATTGAGAAGGCAGTGGGAGAAACAATAAATTTCACTTCTAAAGGTGTGTTTCAGAAGGATTTCCATAATCCAAATGCATGGGTCACTCAGAACTACTCCATTGTGGAGGATCTAGCACAGATGAATTGGGCGATGTATTCTATGGAGGTCCTCTAGATTTTCCCCTCACAGAGAAAATCTTTGTTTTCTGCTTTAAAAGCGGTAGAGACTAGTAACCTAGGACTAATTATTTTCGATCCAATTGACTTAAAACCTTGTATCCCTGACCACGTTTCCTTTCAGATAGTAGTGGCTTATACAACGAAACCTTTTAGCAAGAAAATTTTATGTACAGTGTTCGATGAGCGTCCGTCAACTTGCATGATGTCGTTGGCATGTTGGAAGTCCATTTACCAGCCTGAGTTTTCTCCGTCACCTATGTTGCTTATGAATTTTGACAGTCGATCATCTATACCACACAGAATAATTCCTTCCTTTCCTATGTAGTTAGGGGATAAAACTGTGTGTGTCAAAGTTGAAGTGTTCAATGCACCTCAAAACTACAATATTTTGTTAGGAATAAGTTGGACTTACGCAATTCATGCAGTGGTCACTATGGCTTTTCGAGTCTTTTGATTTCCGCACAAGGGTCAGATTCTAACCATTGACGAATTGTACTTTTCTTGTTCCGACCCTTCATTAGGGGCTTCCATGGTCTTGATGTTCGATAACCTGCATCCTGACACTGTCAAATTAGGTGATTTTTTGTTTCCATTGTTGATGGGAACCTTTCATTATCCACCACCTTCCAAAGATGTAAAACTTATATCGACTGTTCTCGACGAGCCGAAGGCTACAATTTTTCAAGTGTCATCTTTTTGAACGAGATACTTTAACGACCTGTGTATTTTAACTTCCCCATTGGCCTTGATGGAAGAAATAGGGCATTGTGGCATGGCCATGCCATTATCCATGGCTAAAGTTGTGTACAACATTGTCCAGCAAACTTCGGCCAGCCCAGATTCGGCTCCCTCATAGGAGTTAGATCCATTTCTCGAGCCTATCTGGGCTCAAGATTCTCTTGCCACTCAAGATCCTTTAGAATTGGTCTTTCCCTATGACGAGGCAATTATCGAGGCAATGACTAGTCCCAACAGACCTTGGGAAAATATACATCATAGATCTTATTTCCTTCCCGAGCTTAGGATAATAGAGGCGAGAGAATCGGTTTTGACCGTGAATGGGGATATTCCTTGTCCTATCAATCCTATGGCTATGCACAGAGTATACACCAATGGTAAAATGGAAATCATTCCTACAATGATCCCAATCGATATCTCCAAAACCCCCTGACATCGTGAAGAATCTTTTCGTCATAGTGGATTTCTCTCCCGAAGAGATTCAATCTTACATCGAGTTGTTCAAAGAGTTCCGCAACAATTTTTCATGGACTTATGAGGAGATTCCAGGCATCGACACACAAATTGTCTAAAATGAAATCATGACTTATCCTGATGCCAAACTGGTCCGACAAAATCTTCATCTGGTCAATCCTCGAAAAGTGGCAACAATCAAGGTAGAAGTAGAAAAACTAATCAAAGCTTGTTTTATCTAGCCTGTACAATTCACGAAATGGGTGTCGAACCTGGTAACGGTCAATAAGAAACAGGGCATGATCCGCGTTTGTATGTATTTCTGTGATTTGAACAAGGCTTGCCTGAAAGGCAATTTCCCAACCCCATTTATCGATCAGATTATCGATGAATGTGAAATCTTGTAAGTCTTTTCATCCATGGACATTTTTTTGGGATATAATCATATTCAAATCAAACCCGAGGAACAACATAGAATGTATTTTATTTGTCCTTGGGGTACCTTCGCATATCGAAATATGCCTTTTGGCCTGAAGAATGTTGGAGCCACCTTTCAGCGGGCCATGTCATTCACTTTTCATGACCTCAAGCACATAGTCGAGGCATACCTCGATGATGTAGCATCACGTTCTCACAAGAGATCAGATCATCCCCGCATCAATGGCTTATCTTTGAGAGATGTTGCTAATATCAGATTCACTTGAATCCTAACAAGTGCAGTTTTTGTGTGACGTTAGGTTGTCTTTTAGGTTTCATTGTGTCCACAACAAGGATTATGGTTGATCCTCTCAAGGTTGTGGCAATAGTTCAATTGCCTCCCCCATGCAAAATATCCCTACTTCAGAGGTTACAGGGGAAGGAGAATTTTCTTCGACGTTTTATAACTAATTATGCCAAGATAACTAAAGGTTTCATGCATCTTTTGAAAAAATGGGTCCCATTCTATTGGGATGAATTTGCTCAGCACTCATTTGAAGCATTGAAACGTGAACTGACGTCTTCCCCTCTACTTTGGGCTCCTGATTATAATAGATATTTCTTGTTGTATTTGGTTGTTGTGGAGTCGACCATCGACATGGTCTTGGTTCAGGAAGATGATATGCTCTAAGAGAATGTTATATATTACCTTAGTCGAGGCCTGATTGGACCCAAACTTGACTACTCTCACATTGAGAAACTTTCTTTTGAAGGTGTCCATGCTATCCAACAGTTCCGTCACTACATTTTCCTTCACAAGACCACTTTCATTGTTGTCGTCAACCATTTCCAATATGTGTTAAAATGATGGGTCATTGGCGGAAATATTAGTACATGGATAGTCATCTTACAGGAGTTTGACTTTGATTTTGGTTCTGCGAAATCCAAAAATTCATTGGTCTTTGTCGAACTCATTTCAGAACTATCGATTGAGTCTAGTGATATCATGCCTGAAGAATCGCCTATTAATAGAGAAGTTTTTCTAATTGCATCTTCAGACCTCTAGTAGGGATATATACTTTTGTATCTCTAGACTTTGAAGTGGCCCACTTCTGCTTCCCATGATGAGCATCAACGAATTCGACATCAGGCGTGAAACTATATTATACTCGATGACACTTTGTATCGTCGAGACGTAGATTTCATTCTTATGTGATGTCTTACCCACGAAGAATTAGATCTTGTTTTGAACGAATGTCACATCAGAGCATGTGGCAGTCATTTGTGTTGTTCGAAAACATTCCAAAATATTCTACGTGTAGGTTACTTTTATCCCTCTTTAATCAAGGATTGTGTAGAAGTTGTCAAGAAGTGCCACCCGTGTGAGATCTTCTGTCGGAATATGCAGGCACATCCTAGTCCTATGTTTACAATCATTTTTGTTGGTCCTTTCACCAAGTGGAGTATTGATTTTAATACATGTCACCCGACTTCAGCCAAGGGGAATCACTACATCATCGTAGCAGTAGAATACTTCATTAAGTGGGTCTAAGCTATGCCAATGTTTAGAAATCATGGAAAAACCACTACTCTATTCATCTTTAATCAGGTAGTATGAAGGTTCGGTATCCCAAAGGAGATTGTCACTAGCCATGGTAGTCACATCCATAAAAAAATGATGATTGAATTAACATCGAAGCTCGTTTTCAAACAGGAGCATTCATCACCCTACTACTCAGAAGCGAAGGATCAATTTGAAGTTGTGAATAAGTCTCTCAAGAATATTCTTTAGCGGACGATCAATTATGCCAATTTGAATTGGAATTTGATTTTTCATTCAATGTTGTGGGCCTATCGAACATCTGTGAATACTACCACCAGTGTTTCACCTTTTAAACTCGTATAGGGGATGGAAGAGGTCTTACCTATTGAATGTCATATTCCTTCTTTAAAGTTGGTAGTGGAATTATTGTCGGACACTTCATCGCTTGAGGAAATCATTCTATATATCGAGCAGCTCAGTGAGCAGCGTCGTGATGCAGCGTTAGCCAATAAGGCTCATAAGCAATGAGTCAAGTGTCAGTATGATCGATCTGTTCATGCTTGGATTTTCTCTTAAGGTGATCTTGTCCTGGTCTATGATCAATAAAAATATCCCTTGGGGGTAGGCAAGTTCAAACCCATGTGGTTCAGACTGCTCATTGTGAAATAGGTCTTAGAGAAGGGTGCTTACCATCTGGTTGATTTTGAGGGAAATTCTTTGGCATAGCCTAGAAATGGGCTCTACCTTAAGAAGTACTACGCTTAGGTTGGTCACCTAGGTGGATTCTTGTATATATGTATAGTCTCTTATACATTTTTTGTCTTTTTTTCTTGTGTACGTGTAGTTTTTTATGTCTTTTTTTTCACTGTGGCAGATGTCAAGTGAATCAAAGTTTTATTTTGGGTTCGTAGATGGTGCTAGTTGACACACTCGGAGGCTTGCTTCTGCAACTTGGTTGTTTTTCACACCTAGAAGATAGTTTCTATTTTTTGGAGGTATTTTTCTAGGAGACACTATAAAAAATGTTGTCGAATACAACACATTGATATAATTACATTGTGACACTTTGTCACGTGGCATTTATTGCTTCCAAGTCTACCTAGATGCGTAGATGGTTGTGTCCCAGTTAAATGGGGTTTACCATGTTTATGATCCCACTCTGCATCGACGATTCCTTTGGGTATGTCTCTTAGAACGATCTTATGATTACATACATATATCCATGTTCCTAGGAGATTTAATCATCTAAAAGATACTCTAGGTAATCAAGTTTTAGATTGGCATGTTTCTCACATATAAAACGAAAAGCACAGACATACACATGTAAATACATTTGTGAAAATGTTATCTATAAGACAAGAAACATGTTAATATATACATATATATCAAAAAAATAGTGTCATGAGTACATCCGTGGGCATGAAAGCCTCAAAAGTCATTGGTCTACATCGTTGGGCTTACACCCTCAAAAAATACATATAGTACAAAAAAGTTTCCTCAGCATGTCAATGTTATAAAACTATCTAAGGACGAGGCCTATTGGCCCTGCTATAATGTACAATGGCATTTGTAAGATGCTAGAATAGATGGAACCAAGTCCATGGAACTCCTACTACATGTGGTTGCATAGCCAAGGGGAGATCCTTGATATTGTCCATAGGAATGGAACAAGTGAACGCAATGAGGTTTCACTCCACTCATCGCAAAACTCTGCCAGCCTCTCCGACCGGGGGTCGTGCCGCAACTGCTGGTCCTCCTGCCACTGTTGGTTCTACCTTAGGTCAAGGATGACACTAAGTCTTGGCAAAGTGTACTGGTCGAACAGGCCCCACATCTCTACATAACAGATTCATAAGTCAATGCTCTATACACACACATAAAAAGGATATATATGAAAATTAAAAATTTAATAAACTTTAAAATATATGTTACCTATCTCGCCACGCTCCTCGTCGGGAGGAATAGGCATGTTTGGGTCTTTGATGAAGATGATCCCTGGATAGGGGTAATCCTCGATCACCAAGATCTAATGTGCCCACAAATCAAAAAAGTTACCATCGAAGGCCTCTATACTCCTCTGTCCACCCTATCTAGGCAACAATGTTTCCCACCTGCCCACTATTGGGAAGGAGGCTACATGCCCCCATACCATCTCTATGGGACTGAGACTAGGCACACTTTCAAAGAAGAAGGAGAATACAATAGTACCAAACCCAAAGTTATTATTGGTACGATGTCAACACTTTGTAAGTTATCTCTTCGTACATACAAGCATGGTGGTACGCTAGTAAAAAATGTTTTCCTCCAAAGACTGAATGACACAATGGATCTGTGTACGTGAGGCTTGATGAAGTGTCGTAGATCCAGTAATTCACCCAATCAAAAGTAATATCATTCTTAAGGAGAGGCTCGTTATATTGTGGATAGGAACTCGAGAACCTACTTTCTGAGTGCCAACCTCATAGAACATCTTGATGTAGTCCTCGATGTTGAAAGGCCCTTGAGGAAAATTCCTCAAGTTGATTGGTTCCCCACTTCTTGAGAGGTCAATCAAAAAGTATATATCCTCTCTGGTCAGGATCAATGATTGACCCTCTAGCATGAAAGCCTCAACATCTGTAATATCCCAAGGTTGAGCCCCTGTTGTAATTATGAATGTAACATGTTTTTTAGGCTGGTGAGCCAAGTAATTATAAGTTGGTAGTCTTATGTGTTTATTAGGCAAGAGAGCCTAGATGTTAAGGCCAATGGGCCTGATTTTCTAAATGTAATCATGCATAATATAACATCATTGGATGTAGACCGACCATAAAGAAAGATTTATGGGGAACTAATATCCATTGGGTAGGGAAAGGGCGCTCACTATCCATTACCCCGATTAACCATCACACCGCGAAAGAACACAGTAACAGTGGAACGCCATTGTGGAATTCCTTAAACAACCCAAACCTTTGTAACAAGACAAATTGATACCCTCATTGTACCTGCACCTATGGGTTTATTGCATATTTTCCTGTCAGTGCCATTCCCCACATCCATTTTTTGTTTCTTCCATCACCATGCCCATGTGTTGAGGAGCAAGAGTGAAAAAGCAGGTTGTGAGGTCTCTGAGAAACTCTCTCCAAGTGAGAGAGTGTGTTGAGGAAGTGAGCTCTCCTACAGGAAGTCTGGTAGAAGCTACAAATCGCTGATAATTCCTGATCCAACCTATTGTTGATGCTCCATAAAGGGAGGCATAGCAGCCGATGGACTATGTGATGGTGAAGGTGTACACTCTTGGGGTGGAACCGGCATGTGGGGAATGAGAGTCTGTGAGTTGTGGGTGTAAGTGGATCCTTGGATGAAATCCTTCTTGTTGTACTATGCAACTTGATGTTGTCCCTACCTAGCCTAGGAATCCCTTGCCGATGGAGATTAGTCCCAGCTTGGGGGTGACCCACTGATGAGAGTGATGAGCAGCGTGGTCTAAGGATGGGAGGTTCGTGGAAAGTCTGCACACTGTTGGTGTAATTCAATTAAAAGATAAGTACCATTTCCAAGTTTGGTTACATGTTGTGTATTTATATATGATGTTATATTTATGGGTTTTTCCTGTGATTACTGCACGTATTATTTCACTATTATTTCTGCATTATGTTGTGTGATAGCAGAACATAAATCATTTGTTAAATTTGTATGTGTTATTTTAGTTTCCTCAAGAATATGTGTATGAACAGAATGTTTATGTCTGGTTAAAATTGCATTAGATATATGTGTGTGTTTGTGTCTGGTTAAAATTGCATTAGATAGAGGTTGATGGCCAGGGACATTACAAAATGGTATCAGAGCAAGAAGAATGTTTATGGAGTGATGTTTCCTAGCATGTTGGTGTCTAGAGACATCACCAATTAGTATCGGATCCGTGATTTAAACATTGATAATAGATGGGCCGTGTTAGTGGAAGTTGAAGCAAAAGTTTTGGAAAGGAATGGTTGTCAAACCAGACAAAATATGACTTAGGAGCGCCCCTGGGTGCCAAGAGAATACCTTGGTCATGTTATGAAGCTCAAGAGGTATAACGGATTATGGAATGGAAACATATAAATAAGCCACAACAACTGTTGTGTTGGGCCGCAAGACTTGAACTTGGGGAATAATATCTGTGTAGGGGAAGGGCCAACTTTTCTAGTCGTCAAATCTAGAAAAAGGTGCATGAGAGCTAACTGCCAAGTCCTTAGGACTTCATAACTTCGACGAAGTTTATATGTTATAAATATAAAAGGACCGAAGCATCGAAGCTTCGAATTCTTGAAGTGGATCTATGTCGTAGATCCTGGGAGAAGTGCTTGACCATAGATTTTGGCCGAAGGCAGATCAAAACCATAGATCAAGGTATTTGGAAGTTCAACACTTTGGGAGAAATGGATTGTGCTAGAGTGAAAACTCTTGAAGTCCTGAAGTCTAGAGTTAATCCAAACCATTCATCAAAAGGGACACGTGTCGACACATCGACTTATTCAGGAATTCGACATTCGGGAGAAACGAGGTGTGAATGGAGCGAAAACTCCCAAATCTCAGATTCAATCTAGACCATTCCTTCAAAGAAATGCATGTTAGAATATTATCTTGTTCAGGAGGTCAACATTTGGGAGAATTGGAGTGTGCTAGTGTGGAATATCCCGAAGCCCCAAAGCCTAAAGTCTCGAAGCTGAAGAGCATAAATGGTGTGGCATGATGATGTCGCCAGTAGTGATGTGGACCTTTCTTAGACATGCCACATGCCACCACTTAGTTGTTGACAACTATACGATGTGGACCTTGGAAGGTAAGAAATTTTGGGAGTTTTACATTCAGAATAATTGTATTGTGCAGGTGTAAAATATTCCGAAGCTTGAAGTCCCGAAGTGACGTGGCTTGTTGATGTCACCAGGGATGGCACGGACACATGGGATGTGTGCCATGTGTCAGTGAGTTAATAACCTTTTGAAGATAGAAATTCCAATTAGAACATGGCACATCTCATATTCCATATTGGTTCATGTGTCCTCTTCTAGTATTTCACCACATGGCACTCCTCTCGAGCATGGGTAGTGGGGCCCTTGATGAATGCATATAGTAGTTAAAAACTTGGTGAATAATTCAACTAGAACATTCCCATGATAAATTCACCCCAGTAGACATGTGGCACCATATCGTGAAGTACAAAAACTTGGTAATCCAGAGGAATTGTGTTCACATGTGAACACTCAAAGGCCCAAAGGCCAGAGTCTACCTTGATCATTGATCACAAAGGACACACGAAAAAATATTTCACAGTCTGAAGACTAAGCACTCTGGAAGAAAGGTGTTATAGTTAGCATTAGGTATAGAATTCCCGAAGGCCAGAGTTAATCCCAAGCATTTGTCACAAGGGACATGTGGCATCAAATCCCAAGGTCTGAAGATTTGACACTCGGGAAGAAATGGTTCATGATGGAATGGGAGGAAGAAATCCCTAAAATTCTATAGCACCTAAGTAACATGACATGATGACATCACCAGGGGTGACGTGCAGGTATTCAGAGATTCGTGGTTTGAGAGTTTTGGGGTGTGAATATGTGAAATCCTCCAAAGTCCCGGAGCCCCGAAGCTCGGAAGTCTTGGAGCCCTGAAGCCCCGAAACCTGGAGTTCCATAGTAAATATTAGTCATTGGGTGTTGAGAAGACGTGGACCATTGATACACCCCACTTCGTGAGTTCACCAATTCAACACAATGGGAGATTTGTTGTGATGTGATTTGGAAAACGCTAAATCTTGGATTCCCAAAGTTCCTATCTACTGTATATCTGAACAGGGAATGTGGACCATAGATCCAGCGTCCTCCATGAGTTTTCTAGTTTGATGTTCTGTGACATTTGTGATGTGAAAAAGGGGAAACCTCTAAAGCTCCGAAGCCCCAAAGTTTCAAGGCTCTGGCTAAGCTCCCAAGTATTAGCAATTGGTCACAATTGTTGTCACATGTGAAGCAAAGGATGAATAAAAAGGGGCTAGTAACCTGAAAGTTCTTTGTAGAAAAGAACATGGCTCGGAGATGGAGCGGTGGGGATTCTTGACTAACCAAATACTCGCATAAAATGGAGTCTAATATTATTTTGTTGAATCATATGGGTTTATGTTATTTTGGAAATTTATTAAACATTGATAGCCTAACAAAAATTTAGTTGGCTACGCATTTTGCAGATTTAACAATTGAAAGAACTGAACTGAATTGTTCCATAGTGGAGAGAAATTCAGGAGGCATAGCGAATTGAAGGAACAAAATCCAATGGACATGGAGAAGAAATAGATAAATACGTGAGCATGATGAAAATCATTAAAATTTTGCAAAAAGATGTTTGAATTCACCAGGAAGATAACGAATGTCTTAAGAGAGCCAAGGAGAAACATGAAGAATTCAATATGAATTTAATGTGGAGCCTGGAAATAATTCAAAAGAAGTTGGATATTGAGAGAGGCTCTAGAAAATCAGGAAGTCACAGGACCCCTAAGAAGAAAGGAAGATCAAGGCGTGGTAGCAGACATCACCAGCACTCCCAAAAGATATCCCATAGGAGAGCACATAGTAGCTCAAGTCCATCCCCTTTTAGGAAACATAGGAGGTCTGGGGTGGATGAGTTGAAAGGAGAAATGAATAAGATCAAACCTCCTACCTTTTATGGAGAGGATAATAAGGATGAATATGTTTAGACATCGATGCTAGGCATGAGGAAGTACTTCCAATTGCAAAACTATTCTTCTCACGCAGAGGGAAGAATGCCATCTACCAACTTAAAGGAAAGGAATCCATATAGTGGGATCCACTGGTGCAAGTAAAACACCCCAGGGATAAAAATGTGACTTGGAAGGAATTNATAATATGAAAAGAAGATGAAAGAGTTCTTTGAAATTAAACTAGGCACGATGACTATAGATAAATATGAGAGGATATTTCTAGAGTTGTTGAAGTATGTCCCTTTCATTAAGGATGAGGCAGTCAAGATCCAGAGATATCTGAGTGGGCTACCATCTTTCATCAGTGATAAAAAACAATATGATGATCCCGAGACTCTGGAAGAAACTATAAGGAGAGAAAAATGCTTATATGATCAACAAAAAGGAAAACCTACTTTCCAAAAAGCTTCAGAAGACAAGATGAAGTTTAAGAGGGAGCAGAGGAAGAAGGGGAACGAGCCACCATTTTTCAGAAATAGTCCTCAAGGAAAACCATTTTTGAAAGAGCCCTTGATGGTTGAAGGTGGTGGGAAAAGGACAAGGCAGAAACATATGCAATGTTGGGGATGTAAAGGAGATCATAAGTATAGAGCTTTTCCTCACATAAAGGACAAGGTGAG
>JASDQU010308072.1:133370-149907 GCA_032191745.1 Picea mariana | reverse complement strand
CAAATCATTTGAAACAGACTCAAGGGACTTTGCCTTTGGGTCCATCTTGGTGGCCTGGTTTTTGGTTTTTGGAGAGGGTGTCGATGTTGCGCCCTAGAGTTTTATTGGGTGCACCTGGTGCGTGAGAGTTGCGATTGAGGTGGTGGTCGATGATTTTGATTCGCCGTGGTGGTGGTGAGGGTGGCCACTTTTTCACGGTCGAGGAAGCACAGGTGTGGCGGCAGATGCCGCAGATTATACTGCAGTATCCATACTGTGGGGTGGACTTCCGGGGTGATCCGGATATGGTGTTACCTCCAGGGAAGGTGTTTGACCACCGAGGTATATTTGTGATTTTGATATGTTGATTGTTGAGATAGCATGACATGTGCATTATGTATATATGTTGATACTATCATTTGGTTGTTTGTATGTGTAGATGTGGGACCTCGTGGGTGTGAGGTTGAGTTGATGAGAGCGTCGGCTCGTCAAGGGCCAATGAGACCGCCGCAGGTAGGAGAGAGATGTCGGCGTGAGGACGTTGAGGCAAGACCAGCCGACGATGAGAGAGTGGCTAGGAGACGTCGTTTTGATGACCCTGGTGTCGGGCGCTCGCATGCTCCTCGACTGAGATCGGGGGAGATTTTGAGGATATTCACCACAATTTGGAGACGATGCTACAAGGAGTGCCTGAGGGCATGTGGTCGCGCATCCAGAATGAGGGCGTCCTGGAGCAGTGTGTGGGATTTCTGCTGATGTGGTGGACTGTGGTTCAACGAGCAACAATAGCAGGTGCTGTGATGACTGAGCGGTTACCTCCAGGTCTGGAGGGACCGATAGTGGGTGGGGCACCACCACCTGAGGGAGGGGCAGGACGTGGTGCTCTAGATGCACCTTGAGTGTTTCTCTATGTATGGTTGTATTTTTGTATATAGGCTGGTGAGCCCATTTTGGCGTAGTGGCACCAGTTTTGTACCGAGGTGCTTCACTGGCTTGCGGATTTTGTATACAATATATTTTATGTGTATGTAAACATTTTGATGGCACTGTTGACCAATTTATATATATATGAGTATACATTTTGGGGTCTTTGTGACGTTTACATGTGTTGTTTAATGTGTTGATGATGTCTAATCTATATATGTTGTGACAGGCTCTTGATGGTTTATGTGTGTGTAGAGATATCTTGATGTGATATATGCCAATCGAGTATAATGTTAGCTAGGTTATCTGTAATTTGATTCATTTGTCTTGGAATATGTGTAAATGTAATGAAATCAAAATGTTGAGATAAAAGTCTAACTTGCAGGTATTTGCGAAAGAGGCAAGGATCGCGGACACGGTACACATTGTTGAGCTGGAGGACGACTAGTTGTGAGTCAAGAAAGATGCTAAGGTGACGAATACGATGATGACGGGCATTGGCAAGGAGGCCAATGACAGTAGTGTACTCGGCTTGGTTGTTAGTTGCTGAAACCAAACATATGCCGCTAGACTGGAGTAGTTCATGTGAGGGGGTATAGAGGGCCCAAGCTGCCGAAGCGAGATTTTGTGTCCAACGGCTGGCGTTGTCGGTGTAACCGATGTGGTAGGCCGATGGAGGAATCATCTGTCAATAACACAAATGATATTTTAGACATGAGGGATGGAAAAAAGATTAAAAACACTATAAAAGAAATAACCTAATGTAGAATGGCTATGCTTAGGCATACAATTTCTTTAAGTATAACCCGTTGACGGGTTCTTTGAGAGAGAGGTATTCAGGGGAAGCCAGGATGTATGCGCCTTTGGTGAGGCAATGTTGGATAATGTAGGGGCCATGCCATAGTGACTCAAATTTTCTGTGACCGAGGGTATCGTGAGCAATATCGTAAGCAAGGACGAGGTTGCCTTCGTGAAATGAGCGAAGGTTGACATGGCGATCAAAGGTGGCCTTTGAACATTTTTTGGCTGCCTCATTGTTCTGTAATGAAGATCGATGATCTTCATCCAGGGACTCTAAGTTCAGCAAACGCTGCTCCATTGGAGCAATGTCGGGTAATAGCTCAATTGTGGTGCATAAGGTGGGAATTTCGCACTCGATAGGAAGAGTGGCCTCGACCCCATGGATTAGATGAAATGGTGTGAAACCAGTGGTCATTTTCACAGTCGTACGGTACGCCCATAGCGCGGAAAATAACATATGATGCCAATTGGTCTGATGTTTGTTAACCATGCGCTGCAACATGGTCTTAAGGACCTTGTTAACTGCTTCGACCTATCCGTTAGACTGAGGGTAATAAGGTGAGGCAAACTTGTGGGAGAATCCCAACCGTGACGAGAGTTCGACGAAAATCTCTTTCTCGAAATGTTTCCCGTGGTCGGAAACTAGTTAGAGTGGTACTCCAAAGCGGGATATGACGTGATTAAAGAAAAATCGCGTTGTAGTGTCTGCGGTGTTGTTGAAGGTGGGCATGGCTTCAGCCCATTTTTTGAAGTAATCGACTGCGACAACAATGTATTTGTGTCCATTGTTGGATGGGGGATTACAAGTCATGAAGTCGATGCCCCATTTACAAAAGGGGTCGGCCGTAATGACTGGGTGAAGAAGAGGGGGTGGTGCTCGTGCTTTGTTGGCATAAAGCTGACATTTATCGCATTATCTCATGGCATGAATGCAATCGTGAAGCATTGTAGGCCAAAAATAACCTGCTCGGATGATTTTCTAAGCAGTGGACATCCCTGAAAGATGGCCCCTGCACACACTGCTATGGCAGTCGTTCAAGACTCTATTGGCCTCGTCAATGGTCAAGCATCGACAGAGTATGGTGTCGACCCCTCACCAATATAATATATATCCAATAAGGAGATAGTGGGGGGGATGGTGGCGAATACGATGGCGATCATCTCGTGAGAGGTGGTTACCGAACTTTTGGGTTCAGAGGTAGACGAGGAGGTCGTTGTACCAAGGATCATCCGAAGTGATATAAAAGAGATGTTCATTGGGGAAGTTGGTATTGACGGGGGCAGTGGTAGTATCAGAGGGGAAGGTCATGACAAGTTCGACAACGACGAGAGCTTTCTTGCTCTTAGGTGTTGAAAATTCAAAATCATACTCCTGAAGGATAACAATCCATCGGGCAAATTTGCCATTAATTTGCCGACGACTGAGCAAGTACTGCATAGGGTTGGAATATGCTATGACTTTAGTCGTGCGAAGCATAATGTAATGGCGCAATTTCTGGACTGTGAGGACGACTACAAGGGCTAGTTTCTCTTTGTGTTTATACTTCAAGGGTGGCCCTGAGAGGTTTTTACTAATGTAGTAAATGACATGCTCACAATCGTCATCGCCGATTTGAACGAGAACTCCTGCTACTGAGACAATTGATGCTGAGATGTAGAGGATATAGTCACGATTATAATCGGGTGAACTAATTAACGGGGTGTTGGAGAGTGCCATTTTAAGATCGTCAAACGTTTTTTGGGCATGTTCATCCCAGTGAAATGGGATGTCATGGTGTAGTAAGTGAAGGAAACAGTGTGCTCGAGTGGCGTAGTCTGGGACAAATCGCCATAAAAAGTTAGACTTTCCTTGTAGGCTATGGAGTTGACGTAAATTCCAGGGGGGTGGAATTTTTGTGATGGCCTAGACTTTGAGGGAATCCACGATAATACTACTTTGGGAAACGACGAATCCAAGGAGGCGTCTGGCAGTGACGCAGAACACGCACTTGAGGGGGTTCAAGCAGATGTTGTACTAACGACACTTTTGGAAGATGATCCATAAATCATCTAGATGTTGGGTGTGTTTTTTCGACTGAGTTGTGAGATCGTCCAAGTATGCGAGGATGATATGAGCTAGATCGTGAAAAATGTATGTCATAGCCCGTTAGAGAGTTGCGCCAGCGTTCTTTAGGCCAAAAGGCATGACACAATATGCAAAAGCACCCCAAGGGGTGGTGAATGCAGTTTTATATTAATCAACTAGGTGGATTTGAATTTGCTTATAGCCAGAGAAATAGTCCATGAAGGATAAAGCCTTGTGGCCTGCGCAGTCGTCGATAATTTGATCGATGAAAGGCGTTGGAAAGTTGTCTTTGGGATAGGCGTGATTGAGATCACGAAAGTCTATGCATACACGGATAGTGCCCTGTTTTTTGTTAACGGGTATAAGGTTGGAAACCCATGAGGTATAAGCAATGGGATAGATGAACCCCGCTGCTCGTAATTTGTCAATCTCAACCTTAATGGCCGCTGCTTTGGATCGGTGTAGCGGTCGTTGTTTTTTAAGAACTGGTGTAATATCAGGCCAGGTGTCGATGTGATATTCGACAATAAAGGGATCAAGGCCAGGCATCTCTGTGTATGACCGGGCAAAAATATCCCGATATTCTTGGAAGAGGGATTTATAGGCAGTGATTTCTTGAGGAGTGCATGCGGTGCGAATGGTGATTTCCTCGACGACTCCATTTCTGATGGAAATATCGATTTTGATGGTCGGGGAAATGTTGGCCATGTTGCCTTCTTCAAAAGCATCAGGGGAAGGAATGGGGTTGTTGAACCAGTCGATATGCCCTAATGGGATAAAATCCTTGGTTTCGACTACGTATATGGGGTGTTGGTTAGGAGGCATGGAGGATTCCTGTGGAAAGAAGAGTGCTCTGTGGTGTAGCGCTTCCCATGGGTAGTCGGGGGTGTTTAACTCTTCAAGTATGTCCTCGTCACAATGGAATTGGCGGGAATACAAGGGATTGTAAAGAGTGATATCGGTGACTATCACTGTATGGTTGTCCTCTAGCGATGAAGAAGAAGGGGGAAGGATGCACTGAGATTGCGATGGTTCGCTCATCATAAACCAAATATCGAGGTACTGAGGAGTACCATTGGTGGTTGGATGTAAAATTTCTATAGGGAAATGAGCGGGAGAATTGGAGGGATTTGGGGGTAAATCCTCGGAGAAGTCATCCAAGAACCATGGAGGAATAGGGAGTGCCTCTGGTTCAAGAGAAATGATATGAAGAATCTCTAGTGATGAGGTAAGGTCAACCATCGATTCTGTAGGGGGCACAAGGGTTTGAATCAGGATCGATTGGCGTTGCCTGTATTTGATAATCATAGGACATTGATATGTAAAATGATATAGGGAATCGCATAGAGAGAAAGGGCATCTCATACGTTCATTAACTGAAGTCATGACATAATGGATGTCAGTGATGTTTGGTAGGGATGATGTAGCTGGATTGGGTTCGTTCTGGAAGCTTGGGCGTACTGCGACTAATGTCTACCGAAAGTGAGGTAGTGCTGGGCAATGGTGTGTATAATGGCCATATTCAGAACATATAGCGCAAGGGAATTTGGTTCGCAGCCCTTTGCTACTGGAGTTAGGGGAGGTAGCGGTAATACTTGCTACAGTGGCGAGTGATGATGGTGTTTGATTGAGTGGAATTAGATTACGTAGCTCGGGTAGAGATGGGAATTTGTTGGTTGGGTGTCCATCTTTCTCACATAGCGTGCAAGGAGGTTGGACACGTGGGGGGAGTGGAGTTGTGGGCTCCTTCTTCTTTCGCCTACCCCCAGTTGTGGCAGGGATGTTAGTGAGTGGGGGTGTAGAGGGTATGGTGGGAATGAGTATGGGAATCGTCATTGGGATTCCTTCCATTTTGGGGGGAAGGGATGGTTGAGGAACCATCTATGGTGGATGTAAATACCAAACTGGAATTGCCAACACCATATTAGGGAGAGTAAGCGTTGTAGCTACTTGGAAAGATTGTATGCCTGGTGGAGGGTAAAAGAAGGGGATTTGATTAATGGCTTGGGGAACTATCTCCCAAACTGGGATATCGCCTTGGGGAGAGGTGAAATCGTGAACTGGTGGAGTCGACAAGTTTGCAGGAGGCTTGTGAGGGAGGAGCTCTGTGACTAGTGGGACGTCAGATATGATCGAAGGCTCCCTAGGAGGAAGGGTATCCTCTATGTCAGTTCCTTTGGATAATACGATGCATACTTGATTGGAAGGATGAAGGAGCGATGGTGCACCATGGTAAGTTCCTAACAATGATGGGTCTTTGAAAATCCTGGGACCCATTTCGATGAGTGGGTATTCTTCATGACTAGTGTGGATGAGAGGGAGAATGTTATCGATGTTGGCAGAAAGGTTAGGCTCATAATGTGAGACTTGGTCAATGGCAATGATCTTCCCATTATGGGGGAACATCATTGTTTGAAAGACAGAAGAGGAATCTGCCTTCATATCATACATGTAGCTATGACCAAACAAGATATTATAATTGAGTGGGGGCATCGATAACTTCAATGTCGATGAGAATGGTCTTGCCCCCGAGTTCTATAGGGACGTTTTGGAAGAGCCCTTCAGGAGAAGATGGTCATCTGTCATAAGCTCTTAAGGTAATGGCAGATGGTATGAGTTCGGGGGAACCAAATTTCTACCATACAGACTTGGACATATACATGTGGATGCACCTTCATCAATGATGCACCGATGAACTGTAATGTTCTAAATTTTCACTGGGATTTGAAAAGCGATTGGAACGGGAAGGCGAGGTTCTTTGTTGTCGAGATAAAATGTGATGAGTTGAGTATCTACGGGGTCAATTTCCCCCAAGGAGGAAAGTAATGATTTCCGCTGAGTGGGACAAGTTTGAAGGACTTCTAAGATTGACATGGCAGCTAGGGATTGTGCTAATTCATTGACCAAACTGTAATTATGAGCCGCCCTAGCCTGTGGGTTGTGGACATTCCTGTGCAATGGGATGCGAGGGATGCAAAGAGGTGTTTCTGCGTTAGGGAAAGGAATCACCAATGGGGGTCCCATTGGTGCTGGGGTTGTTTCTGGGGGAATGGGAGGAGACTCAGCGGGTGCATGGTATTGACGACTACGTGTTTGTAGAAGGATTTCTTCCTCATTGGTGAGGAGGATAGTACGATCTGTGGGATTGTTTGGATTGAGATACTGTCCCAACTATGGTGGGGTAGGCTACATATCCTGTTGGGTGTTTATCACACCCTGGTGTGGAATGGGGTTTTACAGCACGACTGGGGGTGGTTGTTGCACGTATTGTTGTGGGGTCGGCTGAGGGGCAAGTGGTGCTGGAGGATGTGGTACACTTCCTGAGTCTTTCATCCGTTTAAAATCAGCGATTTGGGGGCAATGATGAGTATAATGACTGAACTCACCGCAAAGGGCAGAAGGGATGGTGGTTCTAATATTCTTGTTGTTTCTCCCTTGACGCCTGTTGTTATTGCCCCCCTGGGGGTTCTGATTCCCTTGATTTTGGTTGCCCCTAGTAGGTTGGTTCTGTTGGGGGTGATTCTCGCCTTGACCTAGGTTGCTATTATTCCTGTTTTTTCCTTTCTTTTGGGTGTTATTCGACGAATGGGTCGGATTTTCCATATTTAATTGTTCGAAATTTTGATATTGTTGAATGGGAGAGGGTTGAACAAAATTCACCCTAGCGTGAGGGTGTCCTTGTGGTGGGGGAGCCATGGGCTGTGGAGGACCAGGGAATGGAAAATACAGATTCTGTGGGAGTTTTGATCTGTAAGGTACATAGGAAGACGTGGCGCTTTCGTTAGTACTTAGGGTATAAGATGAGGTAGAGGGAGTACCAGAACTTGTTTGGATAGATGGGTGTATTGTGGGTGCCGGTAGTGGCCCACTGATGGGTGGAGCAATAGCAATAGGGTATGGTTGTTGATAAGGGGGTGGAGGGTAATAAGAGGTTCCCCCATATGCCGACGGATATTGAGGTGTGCCATACATCGGTGGTTGTTGGGGTTGTGGACTGTGGTGCGTGGTATTACCAATCAATCCGTCTGTTGAGTGAGACATCTCGGGTTTGTCTTGGCCGAATGGTATGGGTTTTGGGAGGTCGGGAAGTACTGTGTATAAGTACCCTGATTGTGAATAGATGAGGTCGTATTGTTGAGCCTTACTGATGGTTTCTTCTTCAGATTGAGGGAAGGTGGAAGCCACATCTTTACCGAGGAGCGAGATAAGTGATCTGAGAAACCAATCAAGACACTTTTGTTTGGTGGTTTCTGCTTTGCACAAACTACGTCATCGACGCCACTCGTGAATGTGATCAGTGATATGTGTGGCTGAGGTTTGTTTAAAATTAGAGAGTAGTTCAAGACCATTGTCATGGTGGATGGGTAATTGGAAGAAGGTCAAAAATGCTTTCGCCAAGGACTCGAAAGTCGCATGGGACCCCGATTTTTTGTCTACATACCATTTGGTTGATGGGCCAGTGAGTGTGCATTTAAATAATCGTAGTCGGATGGAATCATCCATAATGTTGTTGGAAGAGCACCACAAGTGGAAAGTCATGACATGGTTGGCAGGGTCATCTCCTGCCTTTCCTTCAAACTTGGGGATGTCTGAAGGTAGTTTGGTAGGCATTGCAGGCCATGTGGGGTCATGCAATATAGGATCATTTGTGATTTTTCTTAGATTTGGTATGTTAAGAGAGGCCAAATATGGCATCTGTAGTGGTGGCGGAGGATTAGTTCCAGCCATGGTGTGAGTGGTTTGTGAACCTGACCCTTGAGGGGGACTAGGTGGGTTGGTACTTCCCCCTTGAGAGGAAGTTGGCCCCCCGCTTCCATGTAAAGGAGAGCGAGTGGACTATGGGCCTTGGGAATTAAACCCAAGTAAGGTGGAACCAAGCAAAGTTGATCCTAAGATAGTGGCACTCACTGGAGCGTGTGAAGGTGGTGCCGATGAGTTGGCAAGACGAGTAACTCCCCCTAGAATAGGAGGGAGGTTTAGCAAGCGTCTGGAACAACGGGGATTATTTGGGTCCCCTATGATGTCCGACTAGCTGAGTGGATGTGTGCAAGTGATGAGAGTGATAAATAAACAAGAGTGTTTTGCTGCAATTTTTGAACTTTACACAATATATATATATCTAGATAAAAATGTAATCAGAAGTGCATCATTCATAAAGTGTTTTGATAAAGAAGCATATATGTGGATAAGTGGGTTTTTTCAGCGCGGGGGATCAAAGAAAACAAATGCTCATGTCCTAAAAGACATAACATCCTTCCTCTCAAATAGCACTGAACCTTCCAATAGTACTCAATAGTGGAGTCTGAAGTCACCGAAAGAGAAACTAGTGAAGGATGAAGTAATCAGTTATAATGAGGGGTAAAGGGGGCATATCCCGAAAGAAATGGCTATATTTCCCAATAGCCACACAAAATCCGATCAAGGTGCAATTGCAGCCCATAATTGCCACCTGGGTAGATGCCCTAAAATTTGGTCACTAGGTACCTCGGTCAAAGTGCGACATTTACATTTTCGGCCTAAGAAATGGGTCACGGGCTGGATCTCGTCCAAGAGGTGGGTGCCTCAAGGTGGGACACACAGAACAACCGAACCTCGGCCTTCAACCCTTCACGGGTATCTCCCCACCTTATGGTGTTAGGAACACTTGACTTGGAGGATTTACAGTTCCCTATTTGACAACTTCTATTGTTTTGACAATGTGAGAACCAGATAACGGGGAGTTATTTGGATGCCTATCCCCGAAATCCTACCTAGACTAAAACATTGCTTTTGTCACTTCCTGTGGAGGAAAACTTAGTGAGTTTTTAGAAAAAATTTAGATGTAGTTTGTTTGAGAGATTGGGGGTGTGAGCCAATCTCGTTGAAATTAAATGGGAGTGAATTGTTTCGTCAAGAAAAAGGGTGGGGTGTTTCAGAATCCCTTTGGAAAAAACTTACTTTGACCTCCACGTTTCGAGAGGAAAACTATGTGAGTGATAAGTGACTTTTGTGTGTGAATGAGTGAAAGTGTGCCAATGTTTTAATGAATTAGGTGTCACCTTGCTGCATGTGGACTTCGCTTGGTCCTTACGAGTGTTGATTACCTAATTAACTAAATGCCTTTGGTACAACTTTGTGTAATTCAAAAGTCCCTAGGAAACTAGCACGTGGACATGTGGGTCCTTTACTATTCCTTTAAACCTCTATTGTGATTTAATATAAGAAAGCTTTGAAACTATCCTAGATTGTGATCATGTGGGCATGTATGGGCCTGTTACAAAACCTTTAAACTTCCCTAGTGATTTAATCTAAGAAAGTAAATTTCAACACTATCCTACCTTTGTAGCATGTGGGCATGTATGGGCCATTGTATCATATCATTCATTTGTTATGAAAAAACTAAAAAAAGACGGGCGGGAAGGGAGTACTATATTATAATTGGCAGCAGTCGCGTCTCCTTTGAACAGAGAACAAAATTATTGAGTCCTTGTGTCATCATAATTTTGGGTTTAACATGGCCTTAGGAAGTCGATCTTGTCACAAAGTTTTCTCTACCGACTGGTTACTCTTCCAGTCCTTATAGAGAATGTTATTGATGCCTCCTACATCTAATAGTCACATAATTGAGTGTATGATGTCGGAGTCCACCATATGTCTCATGCTCTTGTTCAAAGGAAGTTTGTCAACCTGTGTCGGCCACTCCTCGGAAATATTGACTTTGCATGTCGGCCATACCCTCAGTTTGTCTCAGAATCACATGATACTATGGTCTTATCATGCACCCTAGCCCTACTTGCATCATCGGTAGGTCACCTTGAACCCAACAATCGACATTTCATCATTGGTCGCTGACTGGGTGGTTTCCCTTGTGTTCAACGACAAGACATCTATTCACACTTTGGGATTCATACAGTGTCTTGGATTTCATTAGCCTTATTGGTGGTATCCTCGCCTTTGTCAACAGTTTTCATCATTGGTTGTTATTCAGAGGGTCTTTTTCGTATACCGCTTGCATTTGGTACACGCGAAAGACGCACAGGGTCGTTGGTTCGTGAACATGTTCTTCGTTTGATCTCCACCAAATCATGAATCTCCTGCTTTGTTCCTTGTGTTGACTGATGAGAGATGCCTTAATTCTCTCCTTTCAGCGGGTCTCTTTCCATGGACTTCAGCTCATTTATTCTGAATATGGGACCTAGACTTTTATGAGTACCTTGAGGCTTACATTCATTAGTGGCAGGCTCTCTCGCTATTGACAGATGGGAATACATCAATGTTTCCTGATNGGTAGGTTGTCTCGCATTTGTTAACGGTATACCTCAATGATCGGTAATCAAACGATGTCTCATTTTGTTCAACCTCAACTCCTTTATTCACATGATGTAGACTTGCACCCTTGGCGGATAGTGTAGAAGACTTGAAGACATCACTACGTGGTCGCAGTTTTCTTGAGTTGTTTCTTCTCTTTCATTGGACCAGCACCTATTCAACTTCAGTGATCATGGGAGATCAGATTGTACTCCATGGTATACAGATATCTTCAGATTGATTTTGAGACCGGTTTCACTGGGCCTTGTTCGTGACTATGACAACTTTTGGCATATAACCGCATTTGTATTTGCCTATTCATGGCCACAGACACTTATTTGGTATATTTTCCACATGGATCTGCATTCTATTCTTGGCAGCCATGTACGCAAATTCAATACAGAATGTAATGAGCAATCGAGTTCATTAAGGTGGTTCTCTACCACTCCACTCCTGGGTTATTTATTATGTATTTCGGCCATCACAGATACTCCTATGATATCACACATTAGGGGGCATCTGTTATAGCAAGATTTTCCCCACCATTGCTATCTTACACAGAGGGTCTTTTTCCATTTCCCTATGCAGACTTGTCATCCCTTTTTGATGAATCTAGAGCCAAAAATACACATTTTTCCACATATGTGTGCCCTATCTGCTATACAACATGCGTATAGACAAGTTGCTCCACTACAACCCACATACATCGGAATTTGTGCCAAAAAATACAAAATGGAGTCGATTTTCCATGTCACGACAGGAGATCTCTGATCCTTGGCCATCCACATACTGGAAATGTTTCAAATCACCCCTTCAGTTGCATTTTGAAGACTATAAAAGCATAATTCCGAGATATGGAAAAGAGGAGAAAGCATTCAACTTTGAGAGCAAATTTACTCTGAAGAAATTTTTTCATATTGAGTTTGCATCCCTTTGTCCCTCAAGTCTGAACATAGTGTTCAGACCCCAAGCTATTTTTGTATTGTTGATAAAACCTCATTGTCTCTCCCCTATGAGATTGCCTTTGGTGGAGGATTGAAGTGGTGGAGGCCTAGTCGGAAGGAACTTCGTTTCTTGGTTTTGAACCGTGCCAACATGGAAGTTTTTAATGTTGTCACTTCTACTGATCAATTATTAGTAGAAATACTCCTTTCCCGTCCTATTGGTATCATGCAAATATATGATTATTATCCATGGGCATGTTTGTAATGTTTATTAATGGATTATGTTATATAATGTGATAACCCCTTTATATTATCACCATGTACTTGATATGCTTGTTGGTTAAGAACTTATTGTAGGTATAAAGATTTGGGTCGAAGTGCTCAATGGTGGAACATCATCGAACGTTGGATTAAGGTAGGCCTCTTTCTTATCTTACACATTAGTTTATATAACATACAATGGAATTGAGTTGATTTCTACAGTCATACCTGTTTGTTGTGATTTACCCTTGGCCATAGAGAGTTTTTCCCTCGTAATAGTAACTTTCATTCAACTGACATACTACTAACTAGGAATCCAGGAAAACCTCTAAAGAGTGAATAACATGTGATATAGCATCGTGCAAAAGTTTGATAATGAAGCTATATTTAGACACATTATTCATGGATGGACCTAGGCATACGCCACCTAAAGACAACATTAGACCCTCAGGTGAGTAAACCACCCAAGCGGCGTAACCCAATTTCTGTGTATGACGACTAGCTCTGTCCACGAATCCTAAGTAGAACAAAGACTTTGTTGACATCTGCCAACTAAGGGAAAACTTGATAAGCAAGATGAAGACAAAAAGAAAGGGAAAAGATGTATACACAAAATTAGATTAGTATACAAAGAGTTACGTCCAAGCTTGGGGCTCAAGCATAATATATTTTCAAATAGATCCCATTCTTGGGCTCGACCAACATATTCCCTTCATAATATTCTAACTCATGGGATCCTTTTTCTAAGACACAACGCACAATATAGGGACCATGCCACATGGTTTTGAACTTGCCTTCCCCCGGCGATTCTTTTTCTTGATCATATAAGAGGACCAAGTCACCCTCAGCATACAACCGAGTACAGACAGACTTATCGTACTGGACCTTGACACGTATTTTGTTTGCCTCGATAGTCATAGAGGTGTCTCGATGTTGCTCGTCAAGACTCTCTAGGTGTACAAGGCATTACTCGATATCGAAAGTGTCAGGGAGGAGCGTGACTGCCAACTTAAGAAAAAGGATTTTGAATTCACTAGGTAATATCGACTCCACACCGTGTACTAACTAGAAAGGGGAAAATTCGGTGGCAGTCTTGACCGAGGTTTGGTATGCCCAGAGCGCGGGATATAGAATAATGTGCCAGACAAACTTACTCTAGCTGACAGTTTTATGCAAAATAGCCTTGAGAGACTTGTTGACGGCCTCTACCTATCCATTTTCCTGGGGGTATTAAGGGGAAGAATGACAATGCTTAAACCCCAGCTTGGATGCTATCTCTTCCATCATTTCTTTCTGAAAGTTACTACCATGATCAGTGACAATATCACTCGGGATACTGAACTGGGTGATAATTTGATTGAATACGAAGAAGGTGATAGTTTTCCCTTCAGACTTAACTGTAGGCATGGCTTCACCCCACTTAGTAAATTAGTTGATGGCCACGATAATGTGTCGATGCCCCCTAGCCAAAGTTGGGTTGCAATCCATGAAGTCCACCCCTCACTTGGTGAAGGGACTGACGGTAATGACTGAGTGAAGAGGGGTTGGATGCGAGCGCATTTTCTGAGTGAACACCTGGCAGGGGTGACACTTCTTGACTACTTCAACACAATATTTAAAGATAGATGGCCAGAAATAACCGACTTGCAAAATTTTATGGGTTGTCACAAGCCCGGATAGATGACCACCACAAGCCCCACTATGGAAATCGTTTAGGACTTACTCAGATTCCTCTTGAGTTAAAAAATGATGTGGGATATTGTCTATTCCTCGGTGATACAAAGTGTCGCCAATGATAGTGTAATTCTTAGCTTGGTATCATACACGTCGTCGGTCATCTCGCAAGAGATGTTGAGGGAACTTCAAAGTTTGAAGATAGAGAATGATGTCTCCATACCAAGGGTTGGAAGACAAGACAAGGAAAATGTGTTCGCCCACAAACAAATCAACATGGACAACATTCTCATCTAATCGTGGAAATTCAGATATTAACTCCGCGAAGACTAGTGATTTCTTGGATTTTGCAGAAGCGAAATTGAGATCAAATTCTTGTAAAATGACAGTACATTTATTATATTTTCCCCCTATGATACGCCTGGTAAGGACGTATTGAAAAGGATTGACATTGGAAACCACAGTAGTCTTTCAAAGAAATATATAATGGCGTAAACGTTGGACTTTTTGAACGACATCCAAAGCTAGCTTTTCAATGTGAGAATAATTGAGCTCAGGACTGACTAAGTTTCAACTATGATAGTAGATGACATGTTCGCAGAGCTAATTATCCTCCTGAACCAAAACCATACCAATCGTCTCTTCGGAAGCGGCGACATAAAGAAATTAATCTCTACTGTAGTCAGGGGACTTCAGTAGAGGTGTCGATACCAAGGCTTTCTTCAAAGCGTCGAAGGACTCTTGGGCTCGCTCATCCCAGATAAAAGGGGTGTCCTTCTTCAAAAGACACATGAAACCCTTAGTGATATTGTCATAGTTCACTAAAAATTGACGTAAAAAGTTATCTTTCTCATGTAAACCTTGAAGTTGTTGAACAGTGCGCGGGGGAGGCAACTGAAGTATTGCCTCAACCTTTAACGAATCTACCATGATCCCGGTCTCTGAAACTAGAAATCCCAAAAGACGACCAGACCTAATGCAAAAGATGCACTTATGAGGGTTCAACCGGATTCTATAGTAATGACATCTTTCAAAAACTAGCTGAAGATGCTTAGAGTGATCCACTCTCTTATGAGAGTGAGCATCAAGATCGTCAAGGTAAGCTTCGACTATATGCTTAAGATCGTGGAACGCGAAGGTCATAGCACGTTGGAAGATTTCTTCGGCGTTTTTAAGGGCGAAAGGCATCTTCCGGTATGCGAAAGTAGCCCAAGGACAAATAAATGATGTCTTGTGTTGATCCTCAGGTTTAATTTGAATTTGGTTATACTCTAAAAATCCGTCCATGAAACAAAACACTTTGCTTCCAGCACACTCATCGAGAATATGATCGATGAAAGGTGTCAGGAAGTTGTCTTTAGGATAGGATTTGTTCAAGTCATGAAAGTCCATGCATAAATAGATGGTTCCTCGTTCATCGGTGAGGTAATAGGATCAGGATCGGCTGAAGAGTAAAGAACAACTTGATATGTAATCTCCACTGCCAATAGTGGCATAGCCATTCTAACATGTAACTGTCTTTCACAAGATGAATTCAAGGAAGGTAGGGTCCATGGATCGTTCAAATAGGAAGTTCGGAAAGGAATGTACCTCTTTGACGACATGGGCCTACTGGACATGGTGTAAACATGGTGAATCGGTGTCATAAATTTGAAGGTACCCATAAGGGATGAATACATTCCAACACCGATATTCTCAGTTTCCAGCTAAGAATTGTCGACCACGGGGATCGACAGTCCAACTAATGCATTGGGACTAGCATACGCAAAGGATAACTGGTTGATCGTCACAATGTTCCCATCGAGTGGAAAACAAAGAGTGTGGAAGACAAACGATACGACGACAGTCATATCATAGGTTCAATTGCATCCTAGTAACAAGTTATAATCAAGAGGTGCATCAACTACCGCAACATCCACCTCTACCATTTTCCCACCTAACTGGACCAGAAAGGCAGGAAGAATATTGTGAGGGTGGAAGGATTGACCGTCAAAAGAAATCAACATGGTCGGTGATTGAGAAAGAGATGGAGAGTCAAGAGATTTCCAACAGATCAGGGACATCACACATTTAGTAGCGCCTTCATCAACAACCACACGTTTGATGGTATACTTTGAGTACCCCACGTGGATTTGGAATGCCACATGTTAAGGCAAGTGAGGCTTCACATACATGATGTCAAACTTGATAACTTTCAAGCCACTGGGTTCTAGAGATCCTAACGTAGATAGCAAGGAATTCCTCTATGAAGGACACGTCGAGAGTACCTCCAGAGCCAACATCACACAAGGGGTTTGACCCAAGTCCTCAACAATAGAGTAATTATGGGCGGTTCTAGCATTTCGATTGTGGGTAGAGCGCTTGATTACTCCTTTCAAAATACGAGATGGTGGCTCTACTTTTTCTATCTGTAAAGTCATCTCCGGAGGAGGAGGAGGAGATTCTAGACCAAGTATAGCCCGTGAAGAAATATAATCACGAGACTGAGTGGCAACATGAACCTTAGAATCGACCATATTGATACATAAACGTTCACCATCTTGCGACGATGGGTTTTGACTCCCATTGGCTGCATTTTCGACGTTTGAGGAGCTCAAGGCCA